>JAKWJA010002499.1:30573412-30776867 GCA_027704765.1 Solanum habrochaites | reverse complement strand
TGCCCTTATGGCTTTGACAATATCCTGAGGTGATGGGTTAGTGTCTGCTACTTTAGAGTATGAATATAAAGGTGGAAAAAATATGACCTGGATGAGTCGTGCTAGGAAACATTAATCTTTATCCTTAGTGAATTTGGAGACGGACGATCCTGTCAAATATATTAGCCACATTAGCTTGTGTCTGAGAGACCGTCCATTATGAAGCTAATTTTTGTTAGCATCATAAGTGTGGTACCACAAGGCATAGACAAATAAATTGAAAGCGGGTTACAACGCCATTGTGTATATACACATTTTGGGGCATCTAGATACCTTTATATGACATAATATATATCAATGGCAAATAATAAAACGGTTGTAGTCGCTATCTGATCTATAATGGTATTTCTATGTATAGCTCCCAACCATGTCTGACGGTCACAAAAATACCTCTAGATGTCAAAGGAATTTACTTTTAAAGCCAGATGTTGTGTCAACCCCATCATGTGTTAGTGGTAGCTTTGGAAATAGATACACCCATTTATTTTAACTAGTACTTCCCTTCATTCATGAAGAGTTACAAAACAACCCGCTTTATCTTAACTGCCTATTAAGATATTAGACTGTGAAATGGGAGTGGAGTTAAGATAAAGGGTTGCTGTGACTCTTGAATGATAGATTACAACCTTAACCTTGTCCTATCAAAGGGATGACTTAGGTCATCCAAATACACACAAATAACACAAGAAGAAGTTTCCTTCGAAAGAGTTGTTGTTGAAAAAATACATAACACTCTATAGTGATCTTGTACAGAACCGCTTCTTCAATTGGTGTTGGTAGCAATTGATCCTACAACAAGAAGGATGTATATTCGGCAGAATCTCCAGTCTAAATCTTTCCTTACTATAAATCGATACTAAACTGCAGGTTGAACTGAAAATGGCAAGCAACACCATATCATACTGGATCTTATATCGTACTTGAAAATGTTCCTTAATATACTATAACATTACTGCCAATTGGAAAATGAACTCCAATGAAGACTTGGACCTTGGATCCATCCATCAGTGGATCTTTTATTCTATCCATAGTTTGTCGTGAAAAAAATGTGTAATCAAATCAATCAATTTCTATTCATGTTAGTTATTTTGTATTTTTCGTTTTCAATCATACACTCTTTTCCAATTCTTCCCTCTCAATTTCTCGTTACTTTACTTCCTTCCTCGGCTTCTTCCATTTTTCCCATTTGATTCTTCTTGATTTCCAATCTGCTCCCTTTGTGCTTCTTCTTCTTTTTATTATTTCATTTGAGGAACTGGTTTACCATTTTGTTTCATAGCTAGAATCAAGAAAATAGTAAAGAATTTAAACACTATTTCATTTTGTATATCAACTCCATTGTATGTTGGGCTGTTCATCATATAAGATTTTTTTTTTTTTTTTTCCGTTCTAATTCTTTGCAGTTATGCTTATCATGTATAATTCAATTCTAACCACCCAATCGCAGCATTGAAAATAATGATCTATCTTTTATCAAAAGAGTAACATCTCTAATTCTATAAATAAGTAAAAGGAATGATATCAAACTTAAGTTGAAAGTGAAACAATTTCAAAATGATCTCTAAACCTTAAGAACTGAAACAGTTTTGCAAGAAAATCACATACCAAATAGTTGTGCAAAAATAGCACATACGTCTCACAAATTAAGAATCTGATCTTTAAGAGTCAAAAATAATAGATAATAGTTTATATGAAAAATGCATCTGAAATTAGGACCAAAAAAAATTAACCTATTAACCAGCTCCACTTTTATCGAAAATCAATTTTGTTTTCTTACATTTTTTTCTAAATAAAAAATTTCTATCATAAATCCTTGAATGGTCTCCTTCGTTTTATACCTTGTTGTTTTTCCTTGTTTAATATCTCGTCGTTTTCTTTCTTTTTCATCTTCATCCTCGTCTTCTTCATTTTCAACAATTTCTCCGTCTGGATTTTCTTTTGTTTCTCCTACTTCAGCTTCTTCCTTTGTTTCATTAGATTCTTCATTTCCATCAACCTCCTTTTTCCCAACTTCTTCTTCATTTTCAACAATTTCTCCATTTGGATTTTCTTCTAATTGATGTACTCCAGCGTTTTCCTCTGTTTCTTCCATATTTTCATTAGATTCATGATTCCCTCCAGCTTTTTCCTCTATTTCTTCAACTAATACATTAGACTCTTGATTTTCATTTTGTCCATCAAGCTCCTTCTCCCCTTGAACTTCTTCTACATCAGTATGTAATCTGTTGTCTCATAATCTGAAACTCACATCATATGATCGTTAATAAAAATCACATGGGAAGGCAAAGATGATATAATCTCCAATATCCTGATTTAATTCCCTCCACCACTCTCCTCCTATCTTGAGGTATTAAGTTTCCTCAGGTTAAGTATTTCGGTTTTCATGTGTTCTTGTTCTTTAACATGTTTCCATATGCATTAATGTTAATGAAAAAAAACTTTATTTTTGATGTTATGATTTAGCTTAGAGCTAATGTCCATGTTGATGTGCATAATGATAAGATTTGCATTCATGTTGGGTTGTTAGTTCCTTCCTACCCTATTTGTGCTAGCTTAAGTCCCATTTGAGGATGAATGTTCTCGTGGGATATTATAATACCTTGGAAATTGGAAAGTTTGCTTCTAAATGATAAGTACAATTTTGCACTAAAGTAGTGAACTACGAGTCTAATCTACCAAACGTAGAAACACTTGCAAGAAGTAAAAAGGAAATCATAGAAATCATGTTGAACTTTTAAAATTTCAACTTTCTGAAGACTCGACCTACTAATTGACAGGAATTCGTAAGATAGATTTAGAGATTGGATATTTAGACTTCGGCGCTACAGTTTGATTTGACCGGTCATAGTTGTTTCTACATGTTGTAGAATGGATATCATAGAAGGGATACAAACTTGGTAAAATTTTGAGCTTGAACTTTGGGATCTAAAGACAGTTGGAATTTAGACAAACCGTAGAAAGTTCTATTGGAAGTTTCTAAAGTTGGTTCTATGGTTGACCCGTAAAACTGCTCAACGGTTATTTCTTAAGGGTATGCGCATCTTTTCCTATTCAATTAATGCATATACTAATAATTTTGACCCTAATTTTAGTCCTATAAATACCTTTCTATTCCAAACCTACCCTACTCTCTCTTCCCTTCAAACCCCCAATCTAATCCACATTCAGCCCTCTCGCAATACTCCTCAAATTCAAAAAAGTTAAGGTTTCAAGCTTCAAGTCTCCTTTTTTCACTGCTTATGGGCTTTCTTTAATCAAGGTAAATTTAATAACGCCTTGGGCTTTGAAAAATTAAAAGTGGGTTGAACAAGTAGGTCCACAGAACCTAGCCCAATTTTGAATTCACAGAGACGTAAACATCTCGTGAAAGGGTTCACGGACCGTGGAAAAGGCTAGGGTGGTTGTTTAGGCCTTTAAAGTTTTTCTTTCTCACTTTCACGTCCCCCTTCATGGACCTTGAAGGGCAAAACTAACCGTGATGGCCTCCCATATAGGTCTCTCATCATCTTTTTAAGTCAAAGTTATTTAGTCACTTCCTATGTCTTTAATACCTAAGTTATATCATTTTAATCCATATTATAACCTAAGGAAGTCTCTTAAGTCACAAAACTATCCACTAAAAAATAACTTTCATAAATCTAAGATTCCCTCCATGTTTTTTTCCAAAAAGTTCTCTCTTTTAAGGAAGAAGAAGCTAGAGTTTCACTTCAAGACCTATAATTCACCATAGCTCTTGGGACTTGATCACTAAAATGTGCTAGTATTTACTGATAGATTCCTTTCCTACATAGAGTCCAATATCTTCTATTTTACAAGTTTTATTCTCAATTTAAAGTTAGGGTATTATTTAATCTTATGATTTCTTTCTCAATTAATGATTAACTAATTTTTACTATATTTAATCCTAAATTGAAAGTAATTACAGTTTTAAGTTGAATTCATAATGTCCCAATCATACTCCATGTTTTTTTTAGTATGAACACTGATTAAGCTTATTAAGTATGACTTATGGAAATTTTTATATATTTTATGTAGTAATTTTTTTAAGTTAACTAAGCTAGAGATAGATGTAATCTATAGTTCTGTAACTTAGTCATTTACTTGAATGTATTATATTTCCATCATTTCTTTTGATTATTTTTCCTAGTTAAGAGTCTTGATTAGATGGTATCAGGATATGCCCTCAATGATTGTAGATCAATTTTTCCAACACTAATATAATTAGTAGTTGATTAGCTTAACTTTTTTTTAAAATTATTATGATCAACGATACTAGCCTACAGTCTGAGTGTCTACAAATAAAATCTAGTTTAGTAACTCAACTAAGGGTTTGGGTCGCGTCCCAAGTGAGTGGTAGTGAAAGTAGTAGCTACATAGAATTTCGTTCTAAAAAGTGATAGTTTAAGACATTTTCGAATATGAAAACAAAACAAATTTAATTTGTGACACCAAAGTGTAAAATATCTAAAAGGATTTTGTCACAAGTAGAGGAATTCAATAAAATAAATGACAAACAAGTATGGGAGAGAGTACTTGGGGTGTGACCGCGATATGTGAGGATAAAATTGGTGGGTAAATGCTTTCGGTATCTAATTTCACAAAACAATGGTGACTAGGCTAAGATTTAGGTGAAATCAAGTTCTTTCTTAGGCAACTTACCCCATATCAAATGGCTTCCTCTCAGTCACCCACTTTTCTAAACTAACCAGTGTACGCCTTATCCGAACTCGCTCTTTTGACGGGACTATTTGGATATGGGACTAGAGCTCACCCTCTCGGAGTGAAACTCATGTCTAACCACTCCTTAGGAGATCATTCTAGTGGTCTTAGTTTCACGATCTCTGTCTCGGTTAAGCAAAAAACATATGCATGGCTTTGTATTTGCAACTACAAACCCATTATATTACACCACAACCACTAGGTGAAATCAATTAAAATGCAATGTAAGTTACAAGCAAGCAAGACCCAACAAATTAATCAACCCATAATGGCTAAATCACACCCAAGAATGGAAGTTTTTAGCCGCTCATCAAGCAATAATAAAATATACTTAAAATGATAAAGGAATCAAGTGGGTATAATATATTAAACCTTAAAAGTATCAAAGGAAGGTAAATGGAGAAGACTCACTTCCATAATTGAAAGAAGAACTTCATTCTTCAAGCTTCCACAAAAACCCTCTCTAAACTTGAGAGAAAACATAAGAACAAAAATACCAAGAGTAATTGTTTCACTCTCTAATTTCTATATCTAAATAATAAAAGAGTTCAGTATTTATAGATTTCAAGAATTGTGCTGGGAAATCCTTTCGGCGCAGTTAGTCTCGATTCGCCGAGTGATTCAGTGAATCACCTTTAGTTCAGTTTATCGCTGCTTGCATGTTGCTTTCCTTGTCTATGTGTTCTGGATCGATGGGAAGAAACCTTATGATTTGCAGAATTGATTGGCAAAGAGACAACTGCTTTTTTGTCGCTTTTTGATCCACTTCCTTAAGGGCTCACTTATTGTGACATAAGGCAAAACTTCACTATACTGTGGATCGCCACCGCTCTTCTTGTTCGATACCACTTCCCGTCCTTGTAAATATAATCTCGTACCACTCTTATGTTTGGCGATGCGCACCTTTGCATCTTAAGTTCTTTTTCTCCGTTTTACTTCCATTTTGTGCTTAAGTGTCCATGCTCCTATCAAATCCTCCCACACCAGCTAAAGTTAGAAATTTTATCAGATATAGAGATAAAAAAATAATCGAGGACAACCATTTTTCATTAAATAATGCCAGGGGGTCCAATTGAGGACTCAGCAGTAGTATACACACTTTTAGTATGAAGTTAATGAACATAGACCTATTAAGATATTATGAAAATGTCACATCCTTGAGCACCCCCTAGAGTAACATGGCGTTACCTGACCTCTTGGAGTCTTATAACGCCTAGTTATCATTCATCCATTGTCATAGTAAATTTAGCAGAGAATTTCAACTTTTCATACACATCTAATGCTAGAAATTCACTCACTTCATATATATATAATATAAGAACGTATACATTTGTTAGACCCAAGTATCTTTTGCCATATTTATACTCAAATAAAACATTAGAAATACTCTAGGACACATTCCCTTAAACATAAGACATCACTATACAACATTTAATCAGCTTTTACATTAATGCAAACGTAGGAATCCTTGGAACCAAGGACCCCTTCCTTGAGCTTGGGAATAATCCATCAATCTCCTCAATCACAACATCCTTTTAAATAAGCATCCATACCTATACTTTTGTGTAAAAAGTCATAATAAGATTGGATTTAGTACAAGAATGGCACTAAGTAAATGGAAACCATGCAAAAAAATCCATTTAAAAAGGGGATTTTCTTGAAATCATACTTCAATGTCTTTTTATTTTAACTCATAAAAAACCTCTATACAATAGCATTTATATATTCACATAGCTTCATACCAAACTATCAAGATGCAAACATTACATAAGATCACATATATAATTTTTTTTTTTTTTAATGTCCATTTTTAGGGCACATTATAGTAAGTTATCCTACTTTACATGAACGTTATTTTCTTTATTCATTAAACGTCCCCAAGTGACCCATTAGTGATAATTGGTGGCAATGTATCACCTTAAGGTCACAAGAAAGCATACATATAACCCTCCATAAGCAACACATATTCTCATACACATAATATATCAAAGAAACCTTTAAGTCAGACTACATTGGCTTTACAGTAAGCTCTTCAAGTTGTAACATGTCTTATACGTCTTTCGCATATACATCATTAAAATACCTTGTTCATGACCGCCCAATCTTATTCTACTAGTGCCATGCACATGTGAAGCCGCCATAACCCAAACAGCTACAACCCTTCATGGAGCATTCATTCATACTCAACATAAAGTGCAAGGGCAAATTCATTCATGTCATACAAGACCTTCTCATATAGGGTTTAGACCATCATAGTGCATATAAGGATAGAGCACATCTCAAGATTCATACATACCATGCACATCTTCATGATAAGTATACAATACTACCATACCTGCATATGGAACCTAAGCAAAACATACACATTCCGGGTCACCTTCCTAGGACTTCCTAAGGATCTAATTCTCATTTAGATGGGTTCATTACTTTCCACCTATCTTAAGTAACCTCCCTAAGTCCCTCCTATTTAGTATCCCTGTTCATGTACTCCATTGTCCATTTCCTTTAGGGAAACTATAGCCTTAACCCACACTAAGACCATTGGTGCTAAACATGGAATTTGGTGTTGTAGTGTAACAACCCTAAAAATGGATATATTATGTGATACTTAATTTTTCAAGAATGCCTATGATTAGACAAGGGTTCACACGGATTGATGCGCGTAGAACCAGACTTTGAAACCCTTGATGCATCCAATCCAACTAGCTTGGGGAGTTATTTGAGCTAGGAAATGTTGGGTCCAACCATGTAGCGCTCTCGAATATAAAGATTTACTCGTAGGAATCTTTACCGGACATAAAAAAAGGAAATCTTAGGTTTGGAGGGTCTAGGGGTAAAATGGTATTTTTCTAGGCTAAGGTTACTATCCTATTTACCCTAAATAATATATTAATTACTTAATTAATACGGTGGAGGGGCAATTGGTGGGAGAGATAGCTAAATTGAGCTCTTGAAGTAAGTCTTGTCTTCAACCCAGGTTCAAACCTATGTGGAAGCAATGAATTAAATGCGATTTTTATTTAAGCTATTTATTAATATAATTAATTAATGATTATTATACAATACTTATTCAAAAATGAAACAAAAATAATTTTTTACTAATTAATAAAACCTTATTTGACTAGTCCTAAACTAGACTCCTAAGCCTAATATAACTCTCACTCTCACTCGTCTATCTCTCAACTCTCACACTCAATCTCTCCCATGCTTTCACACCCTATTTCCTGCCAAATAAGATACAAAAGGCAAAAAATTAACCACGTTTCCCTTTCACACTTGAAGAACTCACCTTCTCTCACACGAAATCACAAGAAACACAACCGTTATCGCACCCTAGGCTAAGGGGGTTTTCATTAGAGTGAATTTAATATTGAGGAGGGGCTTAGAACATATGTTCTTGAGTTGAGTTTTGGCAGAAACTTCAAGCTTGAACGTTAAAATAAGGTATGGCTTTTCCTTCTCTCTCTTCTTCCCTTTCCCAAGAGACATCTTGAGGATCGTATTATTTCAGTCGAAAACTAGGACTTGTTTTTCCCCTTTTTGCATTCCCCTGTCACTAGCTCCCAATGAATCGTAGTTGGGTATGATTGATGGTAGATTTTAGGTGTATTTGTTATTTTTCATGATGACGATGTTACGTTGTGTACTTGAATCGTATAAACTTCACCATTTACTCAAAAGTTTGTGCACAACATGTGTGGATGTTCAAAAATGTCACACTGAAGGTTTACTATTGAATGAGGTAAGTTAAGGGCTTCAAGTTTAATATTGTTTTGGTTGTCATTTATGTACATAACCTATGTAAAAATCGTGATGTTTCTAAAAATGGAAGTGGGATGATGTGACGCGCCAATAATTTTAGCTACACGAATCCATGAAATAAACCCCAAAAAGTGTTAAACGATCCATGAATCTTCCAGTTTTCAAGTGGCAATATTGATGAAAATAAGTTTAAAAAATGCTTACTTGACAGCCATAACTATAAGTTTAGTTTATGCTAAAATATAGAATGTAAATCTAGAAAAATTACCATTAATTTAAAGGGGGTGATGCCAGCAAGATTCGAACCTGTGACCTCATCCGTGTTGAACCTTAAAATCTCGCAAGAAATAAAGAGATGGAGCTGGGGGTGTTGTGGCAGGAAGTAATGGAAATGAACAACTTTATATAACAAACCATGGAGGGCGTGGGAATTGAACCCCGACCCTCAAGCTGGAAAGGAAAAGGGTAACAAAAGATCAATTAGAAAATAAAGTGATGTTGGTGGGGGAATCGATCCACAATTTCACTGCAAAACGCCTGCTCCAATTTTTAACTAAAATAAAATAAGGGAGATGTGGTGGGGTGGGTTCGAACTCACAGCCCTAGCGAATTAAAAATAAAATAGGAGGTTGTGGGGGTTTCCAACCCACAAACAACCTCTCAACCTCCAGCGAATAAATGAATAAATAAAAGGATGTTGTGGGGGTTTATCCCACAACCTCCTTTGTCTAGGAGAAGTGGACAATACAAATTTTTTTTAATGAAAAATAAAAAGGGGTTGGTGGTTTTCGATCCCACACCCTTCGCATTATAATAGGAAAAACCAGAGAAAAATCAAAGATGAATGTTGACCGTTAGAGCTCGATCTAGGTCCCATGTCATGAAGACTAAAATAAAGTCCAGTAAAATGTAAGTATGTCCAAGGGTTCGACTGGTTCCCGTGCACAAATTTCTGTATGATACATAAATCATACGTGAATAAATGTTCAAGAATAATGCCACCTACTTAGTATGAATACAAACCTTGGGGGCATACATACAGATATATAAGTCTTGTACTACATAATCTTAGAAGATATATCACATAAAACTATGATGAAGCCTCATGCTTGTATGTATATACCCATAAGGTCAGCCATACGATTAAAACAAGTGAACCTAAGATGTATGGTAATGAAATGGATGAAACCCTAGAAGGTTAAGTAGAGTGTAAGATACACTAAATGGGGGGCCAAGTGCATTGGCATATGACGAAATGAACAATGAAATTATAAAATGAACAATGAAACGATGACACCCTAGACGGGTTAAATAAGAGTGTGAAAAACACAAATGGCCAAGTGCATTGGCACATGATGAATGAACATTCAACATAAAAAGGGATAATAATTATGAAAGAGTAAATGTGCTAATGTTTGATGAATGTGGTGAAAACATGAAATGATGCTAATGTAAAAATATTATAGCAATTCTCAAATGATCCTAAGTAATGTTACCAAAACGTACTTCGCCATATAAGATTGTCCAGTTCATGAAGAGACCAGTATCAATTACTATCTAATGCATGTATTTGATAATAACCACACTTAATACCACATATGAATGAGACAATCATCTATTAGGCTATGATGTTCCCTCGTACTAGAAAATCCACTCTATGATGTAATGAGTTGAATGTAATGGAACTTGATACTGACGCACCGATAGACTTCTATGAGCGGTATGCCTTCTTTCGGTAGGCAAAGGTTCACGTAATTCTCATAGATGAGACGTACTCTGCATGCCAGGTATGGGTATCCCTTATATCCCCTAGTTTTTTAAACTATATTGCCAATATAGGGATCCTGGAGGGTTAAATATCCCATGTACGCTAGCATGTTTTGGGTCCCTTTTTTTTTTCTGGTGAGTCACCCTTTCGGTGTGGGGGAGACAATTGGATTTCATGATGCTCACATGATCTATGTCGGTTAAGTTAAATTTTCTCAATGAATGAATAGGCCAGCCTCAAATGATAGACATACTGAAATGAAATACCAAAGGTGTTAGGATAGTGATAATCAAGATGTGATATGGACTCAAGTAATGACACTAGTTTAGTCTTGATCATTGCACAACCCCCGATGAAATCTTAAACTACCATCCTAGGTATGCCTGGTTTCCACTATCCTAAGAACTCAAATGAAATGAATGTACGTATGAAATGAATGAAGGCAGACATTGGTCTGCTAATGAAGACTCCCTAGTTGAGGTTCCATATGTTGAGCGTCATTTGGAAAGCTTAATGGTAAAGTCCCATGACTCCCAATGTAGCATGGCATATGAATGAGTGTTATAAAAGATGTAATGTGCTAAATACTATATGAATATTTGCTATCTGAAGATGTTAATGTGTTGGTGTGAAAATATGATAAGTAATTATGATTCCTTTACTTTCATGGCAGACTTTCCTAATCAAATGTGTGGAAATCCCATTAAACTTGCCTAATTCCATATTTGGAAGTTCACTACTTTCCTAATCTCAATTTGGCAAGTCCACTATCTTGACTTCCAAACATGTTTGTTAGGAAATAAGCCCTATAATTTATCATGCATGTCCTTGGTGTGTGCTTGCATATACGCATACTTATTACAAGTGTGTACTAATTCCATACAACTCTATATTTTTAGGTGCATGCACAGGTGGACGCTAGAGCTTATAGGTTGACGTAACAGTTATCCGGACGTGGAGCTTTCATGCAGACTTAGTATGCCCTCATGCTTTTGAGGCTGTCTACTGTTATAATCTAGCTTAGATGTAGGCTTTATCTAGTGAAGCATGTTTCACTAGTGTTTCATTTCCCATTTCATTTCATACTTTGTACTGGTGTCGTTTTGGCAAAATACGTTTAATGAAATTATAAATTTTTTCTTTCATTTGATTATCTCTATATTAGATGGTTGATTTGTTAACGCTTATGATGTTAAGTTTAAAATGTTTAGCATGTAATAAGGAACAAAAAAGTTCAAACATTCCGCTAAAATTAACCTAGATGAAGTAAGAATGACTTATGTAGGCTTATCTACGATCTATGTAAGGTCAACGACGCGGGTCTCGTCTGGGGTCTAGATTTCGGTCGTGACAAAGTTGGTATTATAGAACTAGGTTAAATTTCGAGGATAATAAGTTCACATCAACCACATTGAGTAGTGAAGTGCACCACTATCCTGGATTAGAGACTGCATGATGCGTAGGAAAATTTTCCTTCTTCTGATCTTATCATGCCTTTCCTAATGTATGACTTTCCTGATGTTAGGAGCGTGTCTAACATCAATCCAAGTTGTTTACAGATAATGAACACTAGGAGAACTATTGGTCAGAAGAGAGGAGTAGTAGCTGTTGGGAACAATCAGGTTCCACCCCAGGCTCCAACTGAAGGAGTGTCTATGCCGGTTAACCCAGTTGGGTTGACCGATGAAGAGTGTGGGCACTGTGGACCAGATGGCACAGCCATCACTATGAAAGTCCATGTTCCATTACGCGCAGGTCAACTACAGAATTTTATAGAAGGAGAACCACGAGTGCGTAGCATGGCTGACAGGCGAGAGACTTACTAGGATGAACCCCGACCCTCCCATTTTCATAGGGTCTAAGACTTCAGAGGACCCCCCCCCACGAGTTTTTGGATGAGGTGCAATAAGATTTTTAGTGGCTATGGGGCCATCCTATACTGATAAAGCATAGTTGTCTTCGATCAGCTCAAGATGTTCCACAGACGTGGTGAAATTTGTAGATAGCCGAGCTTTGAAGATTCAGTCACTAGGGAGCTGTTTAAGATAGACTTCCTTGGGATATTCTTTCCCAGCAAGATGAGGGAGGCGAAGATTGAGGATTTTAGAATCAACCTAATTAGGGATTAAATGGACAGTTAGGGTATATTCCCGATGTTTGTCAACTATCCAGGTATACTATTTTTCGTTATTAATCTAAACAACAAGATTATAATGAGTACTGAAATTTTTTAAAATTATCCAGGTATGATACATCCCTAGTATCTAACAGTAAGGATGAGATGAGCAGGTTCCTCATAGGAATCAACGGAGATCTGGAGAAATGTCGGTCTGTGATGCTCCCTGATAACATGAACCTCTCCAGGTTGATGGTTCATGTCCACCAGGAAGAGTAAAGCTGCAAAAATAACAGTGCTCGTGAAACTAGGAGGTCAAAGCCTCAAGATCAGGAAGGTCCCAGCGATGGAGGCCATAGAAAAAATTTTGGTGTCCATGAGCAGCCCAGGTTAAAGAAGGGGCAGCAGAATTCTAGGAATTCTAATTTTTAGAGGAGTACAACACTTAGAGGAGAAGACGTGAGCCCAAGAAGGGCAATGGAGGTAAGATGCAACGTCCCAAAAAGAACTGTGCTTAGTGTGGACATGCTCATAGTGGAGAGTGCAGACAGGGAACTAATGCCTGTTTCGATTGCGGTAAGAGTGGGCATATGGTTAGAGACTGCCTACAGAACAGAGGTCAGGCTAGAGGTAATGCTCATCCTAGGCCTAATACACAGGGTGCAACAGTAGTCGATGCTCCTAAGAGGAACAAGTTTTATACACTAAAAGGCAGGGAGGAGCAGGAGAAGTGTGCTGATGTGGTCACAGGCATGCTGCAAGTATTATCAATTTTTGTTTATGCTTTACTTGATCCAAGGTCTACGCCTTCCTTTGTAACTCCTTTGCTTGCTCTCACTTTTGAAATATTTCCTGAAGTTCTGCATGATCCTATAGTGGTTAGTACACCTTTAGGAGAAAATGTAAGAACCGATAGAGTAATACAAGGATTTGCCCCAATACTTGTAGTGGTAGATATGTGTGGCAGACTTGGTTTATTTATCATGTCATGTTTGAATGTTATCCTTGGCATGGACTGGCTTCACAGTTCTTATAGTTTTGATTGGTTGTAAGTAGTAGAGTGGTAAGAATTTTGTTTCCTCCCTAATGAAGAGGAACTAGTCCTAGGAGAGGTTACAGCTTGAGTCTCCTAATACCTGATTTCGAACCTTTAATGCCAATAAATTTTGTCCAAGGTTTATTAGTCATATTGGGTGAGAACGATTTAGATCATGAACATTCCTTCCATATGATTCAGTGCCTATTGTGAATCATTTCTAATGTATTTTCCTATGATTTGCCTAGAGTACCTCCTCTACGAGGATTGACTTGTTATAAACTTAAATCCGATACAAACCAATTCCGATTCCTCCCACAGAATGGCTCCCTAACTCAAAGTGTTGAAAGTTGTAGTTAAAAGATCTCACTGATAGGGTTTAATTCACCTCGAGCATATCGTCCTTGGGCTCTCTAGTGTTTTTTTTGAAAAAGAGATGGGACCCTTAAAATTTGTATCGTTATCGGCATCTCAACAAGGTCCTATAAAGAATAAGTATCCACTTCCCCAGAAAATGATTTTTTTTGATTAAGCTCCAAGGCTCTATTTCTTCTCTAGATTGATCTTCGTTCAGGTAATCAACACTTAGGTTAGGACAGAGATACCCAAAGATTGCTTTTTTCCCGTTATGGTCATTATTAGTTCTTGGTTATGTCATTTGGTCTCACGAATGCACCTGCTGCATTTTTGAATCTTATGAACAGGGTCTTCCGTGAATACCTTGAATCTTTCGTCATAGTATTCATTGATGACATTCTCATCTACTCTACGACCAAGGAAGAGCATGAACAGAATTTCAGACTAACGTTACAAGTACTTAGAAACCATCAGTTGCATAGCAAATTCAGCAAGTGTGAATTTTGGCTTAGATCAGTAACCTTCTTGGGTCATGCTGTGTCCGATCAAGGTGTAGAGGTGGACCCCAGGAAAACTAAGGCTGTTAAGAATTGGCCAAAACCTCTTACACCAACAGATATACGTAGCTTCTTGGGATTGCTGGTTACTCCTGTAAGTTCGTGGAGGTTTTTCTCCATTGATGCCCCACTAACAACTCTTACTAGAATAAGCCAAGTTGAATAGACAAGGCTTGTGAGAAGAGTTTCCAGGAGCTCAAGACAGCTCACTTTATGCCCTCGATGCTTACGTTGCCTAAATGTGGTGAGAATTACACTATTTATTATGATGATCTAGGGTTGGTTTGGGTTGTTCTTCTTATGCAAGGGTGTAATGGTGAATAGCCTTTGCATCCATAGAGCTCATGTTTCATGAGAAGAATTCCACTCGTGGCCTTGAGTTAGCCACTTGGTGTTTTGACTGAAGTTGTGGAGGCACTACTTGTATAGAGTGCTGTGGATGTTAACAGACCACAAGAGTCCCGTATGTGTTCACACAAGAGCGTTGAATCTACTCAACATAGATGTTGGAGCTTGTTGAAGGATTATGACATGAATGTTCACTACCATCCTGGTAAGGCTAACATTTGGTCGGCTGTTGACAGATGAGCATGGGAAGTCAACCCACATTGAGATTAAAAGAAGGAGTTAGCGAAGATGTAACACATAATGGCCAGACTAGGTGTGCAATGGTTGACTCTACTAGTGGGGTGTTTTAGTTCATCCTTGGGTAGTTGAAGTCAAGCAGGGTCCATCTCGTCCGGTTGATGGAGTTTGAATAGGACTCATCAGTGTTGAATAAAGATGACTGAGTCTTTGCTTTGGGAGTTGGATGGCATACTTAGGTATCAAGATAGGATGTGTGTACCAAATGTGGATGATTTATGGACAAGGATTGTTGTAGGTCCCATGGTTCCAGATATTCCATACATCCAGGTTCCACCAAGATGTAATCATGATCTTAAGCTTTAAGCGAGTATTGTTGGGATGCATGAAGAAGACATTGCAGACTATGTGGCCAAGTGTCACATTTGTCATAAGGTTAAGGCAGAATATATTAAGTTGGTGTTCTTTACTCAGATTATTGAGTTCCGGACCTTTGGAAGTGGGAGGCCATTAATATGGACTTCGTGGTTTGTCTTTCGAGGACTAGAGACACGATGAATCCATATGGGTTATTTGTTTACAGATTGACTACTTCTAACCCCCACTTTATCCCTGTGAAGTCTACTTACGAGCCTAGGACTATGCGAGACACTACTAGATGAGATTGTGATATGGCATGGGATTCCTCTATCTATCATTTCAGATAAAGAGCTCAGTTTACTTCACATTTCTGTGGGGATCTTTCTAGAAAAGTTGGTCATGCGCAGGTAAATCTTAGTACTTGCCTTTCAATCCTCACACTGATGGAAGGCAGATCGCATCATTCAGACATTGAGGCATGTTCAGGAGCGTCTGTGATGACTTTTGGGGTAGTTTGGATGACGCATTTCCTTTGATAGAGTTCTCGTATAATCATAGCTATCAACTCCAGCTTGGAACGGCACGTTTAGGCCGGTAGGGTAATAGTTTGTAGATCTCCAGTTGGGTAGTTCGAGTTGGAGAGTTATCCTTTTGGGTCCAGAAATCATTCATGAGGCCTTTAGAAGGTCAGAGTGATTAGGACAGTTGACTACTGCTTATAGTCGACAGAAGTCGCAAACGCCCCTTAGAGTTTGATGTTGTGACCAGGTTTTATCAAAGATCTGACCTATGAAGGGGGTATGGTTTGGCAGGAAAGGGGAAGTTGAGTTAGGGTATGTTTTGTCTTACGAGACCTTACAAAATACACGTTGGTTGGGTGAGATGGTTCTATGAGTTGACAATTGCCTGTGGAGTTAGCTTCTATCATCAGTCTTTCATATCCATGTTAAGAAATTTTCCTCGGTGCATTATCCGCATCGATTCTACCTTTGGAAAGTTTGGTGGGTCGATGAAGACTTGTCCTATGATAAGGTACCAGTTGAGATCTTAGACACATGTCCCAACGGCTGAGGAACTAGGAGATTTCCACAGTGAAGGTAATTATGGGAATCATCTTGTTGAGGGTGCTACATGGGAGGCTAAGAGGCCGACCTGAGCTCGTTATACCCCTACATCTTTTCACTCTTGATGTTAGACTTACCGACTCTTAGTCTAGTTTCCTTATCTGTCCATATTTTGTTGTTATTGCTTTTTGCAAGTAATTACGGTTTATGTCTACTAGAATTACGCTAAATAGTTGTAGTGTCATTCGGGGACGATGATCCTAAAGGTGGGAATAATGTACACCCCTCACAATGGATATACTATGTGTATAACTTAATGTGTCCATAATGCCTATGATTTAGACCCCGGTTCACACGATTATGGAGCGTAAACTAGAGAACTAGACTTTCGTAACCCTTTGCTACATCCAAAGACAACCATGTAGGGATCTCGATATGAAGATTACTCAAGAGGAGTCTTTTCCGACTTAAAAAGAGGAAACCTTAGGTTGTGGTCTAGGGGTAAATGTCCTTTTTCCCAGGCTAAGGGTAATATCCGTAATTACCCTAAATATATATATAATTATTTAATTAATAAATGGAAGGGAAAATTTTGGGGGAGATGCCAAAAATTGAGCTCTTGAAGGAAGTCTTACTTCACCCGGGTTCCAAACCTAGGCGGAAGCATGAATTCATGTGATTTTGTATTTTAATTTAAATTGAATTAAATAATTAATTTAATAATTATTAATTCATTAGATGATTGAAAATAAATAAAAATCAGATTTTTTAATAATTCAGAAAACCTTATTTGATTACGTCCTAAACTGGACTCCTAAGTCCCCAGCTAATATAACTCTCTCCCACTCTCTCACGTTATATCTCAACTCTCACAGCTCAATATCTCCTATTCTTTCACACACGATATTTCCTTGCAAAAGATCACAAAAGGCATAAAAATAAACCAAGTTTTTCACACTTGATACTCACAAAGACGAAATCACAGAAAACAAACGTAACCGCAACTAGGCTAGGGAGGCTGTCATTCGCGTGGAAGTTATAATTGAAGGCTTAGACGTGTTCTTGAGTGGAGTTTGGGCAGCAACTTCAGGGTTTGAACGTCAAAATAAGGTATGGTTTTTCTTCTCTTTTGGCACCTTTCCTATGATACCCCTTAAGGTTGTATTAGTCATACGAAAACTAGGATTTTTTCCCCTTTTGCATGCCCCTATCACTAGCTCACAATGAATTGTAGGTTGGGTATGATTGATGATAGATTTTGGTGTATGTGATGTTTTCGTGATGACTATGATTACGTTGTGTACTTGAAATCGTATGAAATGCAACCCTGTACTCGAATGTTTGTGCAAGTGTGTGTATGTGCAAAAACGTCACTGTGAAGGTTACTGTAAATGAGGTCAAGTTAAGTCTTAAAGTTTAACATTGTTTTGGTTGTCATTTTATGTACATAAACCTATGTAAATCGTGATGTTCATAAAAATAGAAGTGGGGTTGATTTCAGCGCCAATAATTTAGCTAAACTAACCATGAAATACACCCCAAAAGTTTTAAACGATCCATAAATCTTCCAAGTTTTCAGTGGAAATATTGAGGAAATAGTTAGAAATGATTACGTGTACGCCCAAAAAATAATAAGTTTAGTTTAGCAAAATGTGAAGGGAAATCTAAAAAACATTAATTTAAGTGGTGAGCCACAGGATTCGAACCTGTGACCTCACCGTGTGGAACCTTAATCTCACAAGAAAGAAAGAAATAGGGATGGGGGGATTTGAAATGGGGTGTATAGGCGCGAGCGAGAATGAGAATGAAAAACTTAAATAAATATAATTGGTGCTGGAATTTAACCCACAACCTCAAGAAGGAAGGAAAAGGTGAAATAAATTAGGAAATAAGTGAGGTTGTGGGGCTCGATCCCACACCTCACTACCTAACGCCTCGAATTTAATCTAGTTTTAAATTAAAAATAAAATAGGAGGTTGTGGGTGGATCGAACCCACAACCTCACACCCTAAACAAAATTAAAAAATAAAATAAGGAGGTTTGTGGGGGTTCGCCCCACAACCTCTCAATTCAAGTGAAATAAGAATAAAATAAATAAGTTTGTGGGGGTTTGATCCCAATCCTCTTGGTCTAGGCGAATGGGACAATACAAATTTTAAATGAAAATAAAAAGGGTTGTGGGGGGTTTTGATCCATCAACCTCGCCAAATCAAAGGAAAACCCAAGGACCAAAATAAGATAAATGTTGATGTTAGGGCCGATCTAGGGTCCCAATGTCATGAAGACTAAAATAAAGTCAAGGAAAATGTTAAGTATTGTCAAAGGGTTTTTTTTTTCAAACTTGGGTTCCCTTTCCCCAAATTTCTGTATGATACATAAATATATGTTGATTAAATTTTCAAGAATAATTTCCACAACCACCTTAGATCGAAATAACGACCTTGGCATACCTACCAATACATAGTCTTGTACTACATAATCTTTAGGAAGATATGAGTCACTAACAAACTATGAAATGAAGGCCTCATTGCTTGTTGTATAGACCCATAATTCTAAGCAGACGATTAAAACAAGTTAACCTAAGATGTATGTATTCAAATGATTAAACCCTATAGAAGGGGTTAATACTAGTGTAAGATCAGTTCTAAATGGCCAAGTGCATTGGCATATGGACAAATGAACAATGAATGATCAAATGAACAATGAAACGATTAAACTCCTAGAAGCGTTAAGTAAGAGTGTGAAACAACAAAAATGGCCAAGTGCTTGGCATATGATAAAAATGAACATTCACGTAAAAAGGTGTGAGTCTTATGAAGATCAAAATATGTTAATGTTTATGAATGTGGTGACAAAACATGAATGAGGTAATGTAAAATATTAGAGCAATCTCAAATGAGCCTTAGTAATGTTACCAAAACGTACTCACCTATGAGAGTGGCAAGTTTAATGAAGAGACATTCTCTATGAACACTCTAAAGAAAGTATTGAGATTAGCACACTAATACTAATGTTGAGAAGATAATCATCTTATTGAGCTATGATTCCTCATATAGAATCCTTGCCTCCATGATATATATTGAAATGTAATGGAACTTTATACTAACCACCGATATACTACTATGATAGGTGAGTCTTCTTTCGAGAAGTTAGAGTTCACGTAGCCTCCATGGATTCGACTTGTTCGGCATGCGGGTATGGTATCCTTTATCTCCTAGTTTACGAACCTAATACTGACCAATATAGGGATATAGCAAGGGTTAAATTCCCATGTACGCTAGCATGTTTTCGGTCACTTTGTCTAGTGATTCAACAACTTTTTGGTGCGGGGGAGACACTGGATTTTATGATGCTCACATGATCTATATCGTTAAAGTTAATGTTCTTAATGAATGAATGAGGCCAGCCTCAAATGATGGACATAATGAAATGAACGATACCAAAGGTGTTAGGATAGGATAATCAAGAGGTTATCTTGACTCAAGTAATGACACTAGGTTATTCTTGATCATTGCACAGCAAACCCGATGAAAGTCTTAAACTACATCCTAGGTATAGCTGGTGTTCACACTAGCCTAAGAACCAAATGAAATGAAGTACGTATGAATGAATGAAGCAGACTCTGTGTCTGCTAATGAAGACTCCCTAGTTGAGGTCCAATATGTTGAGCCCTCATTTTGGAAAGTGTTAATGTCAAGTCCATGACTCCAATGTATCATGGCATATGAATGAGTGTTATAAAGATGTATTGTGCTAAATACTATATGATATGTGCTATCTGTAAGATTTTATGTGTTGTGTGAATTATGATAAGTATGATGATGCATGTTACTTTCATGGCATGATTTTCCTAATCCAAATTTGCAAAGATCATTGACTTTCCTAATCCAAATTTAGAAAGTTCACTAACTTTCCTAATCTCAATTTGGCAAGTCCACTATCTTGGCTTTCCATATTCATGTTGTTAGCAAAGAGCTATATTTTATCATGCATGTCCTTGGTGTGTGCTTGCATATACCCATACTTATTACAAGTTTGTACTAATTCCATACAACTCTATATTTTTAGGTGCAGGCATAGGTGTACACTAGAGCTTACAGGTTGACGTGGCAGCTATTTGGACGTGGAGCTTTCATGTGGACTTGTTTGATCATCCTTGATCAAAACATCATTCTCATATCTAGTAAATTATAGAGAAGTAGATATATGTACTTAAATCATAAATGAAACCATATACAAGTCGTCACAAGATCATGATACAACTAGTGCACTATATCACATATATGGTATAAAGTATAGATCATCAAGTAACTTCCCTAGTTTAATTCATCAATCATCTTGTATCATTATCATTAATTTTAGGCAGTAGCTAAATAAATCATAGTCTAGATGAGATCCGACTACAATTGCCAATAAGCTCGAGATCATTATGAACATGCTTCATATTAGGAATTAATGGAAGAGGAACTTGCTTTGGTTTACCCTATTCAAACTATCATGCATTGATCCATGTCACTTAATTAATCATAAATACCCATTCTAGACGGTAAACCTAAGCATATTAACATACTTGATATCCACTTTTATACAATTAAGACCAATGGTACATTGATCACAAGATACTACTTAATATCTTAGGAACACATAGATCAATTAATACCAAGATTTATTCACTTTTATCATACCATGTTTATATTCACAATTCAACCAAATTAGTAGCTTAAGCAGTAGCTACAAGAACCACCACATAATCGATTTCCACTTTTATACCTTAAAAAATCCATATTAAAGTGATCACATTGATAATTAGGCTAGGCATGTTCAAACCTTCATACATTGATCCACATGGATTCTTCATCATCAATTAAACATCCATTCATTTTAATAACAGCAGATATAAGCACTTCAACGTAATAGATTCACAATTCAATCGATAATAAGCCATGATCACAAAGCCCATGCAAGGACTAAATCGATTTAGGGAGGAAATATAGGTTCATCATGCAATTGGATTGAAATCACGTTAAACCAATATATTAACATCAATTCATCATGATTTAATCATTTAAAAAAATTAAAAGAATCCATGGATAGATTGAAGAAGAAGAACTTTGATCACATTTTCTCTTTGAAATATTTGAGATTAACTCTCTAAATGAAAGGATATCTAGAGATGAAGGATCACCATACCATTATTTACATTAAGACCCTAAAAAAAATTGGTGAAGAAACCGTAGGAATCCATGCTCCAAGCAGTTCTTGAGCTTACATCAATGAGGTTTCTAGTGAGAAATTTTGGAGGGAAGGTTCAATTTCGTTATAATGATTGGGAATGGGTTTTCACGTGTTTTTGAATACCTTAATACACCCAAATACAGGTAAATTAATCAATATAGAGTCATATTAGATGTGGGGTAATTTCCCATTCACCCTTAAATAAATAGTCGCATGACATGTGATGCATGGCCACCCTCGCAGATGACCAATACGACTGATCATTGGCCAACCGACTGGCCATCCTTTGGCTTCCGTCGATGTACCTTGGCCTGTTTTTGGGTTGAGACCTGCCTAGGATAAGTGTCCATCAACGAAAACTCATCAACAGGCAATCGGTCAACCAACTGGTCGTCTTTTGGTTCGTGGACTGCTCGACATGCCTTGGGTCCTTCTTCTGAGGACTTTTGCGGGGCCCTTTCGAAGTCGTACCTGGACGTTTCAAACATATAGACAACCCTTAAGAAGCTTTATACCTTTCACATAAGTTTCACCCAATAAATACACGTAACACATCCAAACAGGCTAGGCCCCATTAAGACACCCATTCAGCGTCTTAACGGCTACAATCCTTAAAAAGTTTTAGACCTTCCACATAAGTTTCACCCAAAAAAATACATGTAACACATTCCACAGGTTAGGCTCCATTAAGACACACATCGAGCGTCTTTAAGGGCTAATTTTTTGACGTCTTTCCGACGTTCTTGTATGTTTGACCTACCAACTAAATGAAACTCAAACTTCATATAACATCTATAAAAATCATTTTCAATCATTTTACTACTTCATAATGCTACTGTCATACAAGATATAAACACAACATGGACATAGAATACCCTAGGTGACTAGTCTCGATATCTTGGTCGTCCCGTGATGTTTGCTTCCCAATCCTCAAACGTTACACACCGGCTCTAACCATATTCTAATTGATTTTAGGAGGTGTTGGCTTGGTATAACCTTAAGACAAACATGTTTAGGATCTAGACACCCTAACTTATTTTGGGGTCTTACTAAAAAAGATCATAAATGGTGAAACGTTTTCTCACACATGCATGATCCACGATTTGAGGAGCTACTCTATGATTATTTAAGCTTAGATTTCGATTTAATTGTGTTTTCCCATGTATTATGATATGTTTATCAATATGACTACTCCATTGAGTTTTTACTTGACACTGAGGGGATATTGAAGTGGAGGCTCTCCTGTTAGTAGACATCAAGTCTGTAGTAGAAATCTCCTTGTCCCTACCTATGTTCTCTCATAGGATATCTCAGAAAGACATATCAAGTTGATACACCTAAGCTATTAATTTAAGGTACTTGGAAAGTAAGGACATCTCTTTTTAGTGTGGTATCAAGAGACCAAATTCCACATTATATCTCATGTGCTCTATGTCGGTTTATGGTAAATATCCCATAAAACAAACTAAGTTGCTTTTAGAGCTTTTGTGAGGCTTTAATTATGATTTTATAATGCTTTGACCATGTTCATAGTTTTATGATTTTTATTTAGATGTTTCACTATGTTTCATGCATATTGTACTTTTTTATGTCCTCTTATGATCATGTTTTACGTTCTTATGATATCCCTCATACTTAGTACATTCCATGTACTATGCATACTTATGTCTACAGTGTTCTTGGGCTAATTAGTTTGGGTTGTGTTCAATCTTCATTTATGCTTGAATCATGCCCAGTACTTTCGAAGCACAATTTCCTTGATCCGGTAGAACTTGTGACTAAATAAACTTCATAATTCCTCACATGGATTCCATAGGCCTACATTGATCCACTTTTTTGCCTGATTTATATATAAATGTGTATCTATTCGCTTACGTTAACATCTAGATCACTAATTTGATTGTGTGACGTTGTTCGAAATCTTCTCATAAAGGAAAAGCTTTTGATTAAAGGTTGTAGTGTTGTTTCGGCCTTGAGATAAGTTGTCCCCTCTATTAGACTTAACTTAGTTTCTATATAAAATAACTTGCATGATCGGCAGGAAGGATATAGAATGAGAATTTACGCTTGTATGATCTAAGTTACTTTTTGTCTATTTTTAGGATATTAGTTATACTTAGTTCGGTGTCTCTTGGGATTAAGCTAGGAGTGAGGGTAAGGCATGTTTCTGACCTTAGCCTTTTTTCATTTTTCGTTAGTGCATTTGGTACACTTCATAATAGTTAAACCGCCGGAATAACTAATCATGAAATAACTTCTTTCTAACCAAACAACCCCTTATTTCCACATGTTTTTTTTTTTTTTTTTGATGCCCATATTATGAATATTTTTATTGGGTAGTTGATGTAATTTGATTTCGCGGTACTTTCAATGCTTTTTCCTAAAGATTTATGTGTGTCTAGAGCCTTTTTGTAGTAGTTTTAACATGATTTTATGTTTATTTTGCAGGAAAGATATCCAAACCCAAAACGCATAAGGCAGATGAGATTTAGTGCAGAGGTGACCTACGAAGGTCATCGATAGTCCGTCGTTCCATCGATGGACCGTAGATGGTGACCATCGACTCATAGTTTAGGCATCTGGAGAAATTCGGGGAAATCTGACCAAGTGTGGGACTACGAAAGGATCGACGATCCGTCGATTGATCGACGGACCTTCATGTTGAATCGTCGAAAAGTTCAGAGATAGTCCCAATACCCGAAGTTGAAGAAAGTCCAAGTATGGAATGACGGAAGGCAGCGAGAACGGTAGATGCATCGACGGACCGTGATGTTGGTCCGTTCGATTGATTCAGAGAGGATGTCAGCTGAAGGATGAAAAAGATGCTAAGTCTGGACTAACGGAGGCAGTCGACGGTCCGTTGTTTCATCGACAGACCGTCTGTGGGGGTAGTCGATTACAGCTGCGTTTTTTGGACAACTTTCCTTATTTTAATTCCTTTTAATTTAGGACTATATTTTTATAAATAGGGTGTAAAAATCTCATTTTTTTGGGGTTGGATTCTATTACTATTGTCCTTAGTTTGTCTGTTTGGAGATTGAGTTTTGCAACTTTAGCATTAATTCAATTTCCGAATTTGGTTTTCAAGTGATTTCTTGTTAGTTCAAGTTAAATTTCTGAATTTTCTTCGAATTGTCAAAGTAAGTCATATTTTATTGTTTAACAACTATGGATTGTGTCCTTATATCATTGGAACTAAATATCCACTAGGTTGTGGGAACGCATGGGTGATTTAACAAAGTAGACCCTAGCTTAATAAAATTCTCACAATAGGTTATTTGCAGTATTGAGTAATTTTTTCGCTTAGACTCTTTGTTTAACGAGTGTCGCGTTAGAACTCGCCTTGTTGCTACTTGCCGGATCAAGGAGGTAGTTAATAAGAAAAGAATTATCAACATAACTTTGGTGGGGTATCTAATAGGCTAGTCTCGATTGGTGCGAAGTAATAATATAGTCATACATCGAATATGATGCTTATGAAGTAAAGGTAAGGGTTAGCAGCTTATACACTCGTAGCCGGACCAAGGTACGAAGTGAAATTCTCTAAATGCCGAACAAAGGATTTAGAGATACTTAACTTATCACTTTGCATGCAAAACACTAGGAAAAAATTGTTATAGCTAGGAATACAGTGTTATGAACCTACGCGGAACACTTATACCCTAGTTTCTCTCACAACTTGATAAAAACCAAAGTTTTACGCCTATTACTTGTTTTACTTAGTGTTATTGAAGAATTTTGTTTCACAAAACCCCCCCTTTAATTATCTGTTTTCGGAACGAACTTGACTAAATAGAAGTAGTTGTACATTGAAGTTAAGTCTAAACCATTTTCCTCGAGGGATCGACCTCAACCTACTGGTTGGGTCCTTTACTTGATACGGTCGCTTATACTTCTTTAGGGAGGTGTAATTTGAGTGTATCAGTAATTTAGTTTAAATCTCATAACATCTGGATATTCCTATGTCTCTCGGTCTCGATCTCTTCTAACTTATCTAGACAAGTTAGGAATTAATTTTTTGAAATCAATAATCAAATTGTGTGAAAAAACTCTTATTTAGTACTCCCTCCATGCACTTTTATTTATAATGTTGCACTTTTCGAAAGTCAGTTTGTCTAATTTTCAAAGTTAAATTAGATTACATTAATTCAATATTTTAAACAAAAAATTTAGATATTCAAAAACTGTATGAAAATATTATAAATTGCAATTTTTTGCATATCAACATGATGAAAAAATACATCTTACATGTTACTTTAAATTCTTAAAGTTTGACTCCGAAAATAGAAACCATGACAAATTATAGTGGACGGGGGAGTAAATGAGTTTGAGGGTTCAATCACTTTCTCACCCCGATCAATGTTAATGATTTAATGAAGGATAAATTTGTCATTCAATATTTAAAATGTTCTCCGTCTCTAATTGATATATAGTGACTTTACCATTTTACCCCATTTATTTATTTATTTATTTGTTAAACACGATTTTATTTATGAACATGCTAAGCTATATTACATTATCATTGCTTGGTAAAAGCACATCAAGTAACTTAGAATTAGCAGCATAAGCATTCTGGGTATGATTGCAGTCATTCATGTCCAAGACCCCACTTGATTTGTCAAATAGACAAAGTAATTAGAAACAGAGTATATTTTCATAATTTTAACTTTTCATTCAAGGTGTTTCCACTTTTAATATAACATAATAGGATGGAAGATTTGATTTTTTTAAGGCAAAACGACACCATAAATACTGCTACATACATGAGAATGGGGTAGTAATGTTTTAATCAATTTTGTTTGAACCCAACCTCTAAATAGAGGATTATAGGTGAAACTGCAAATTTAATAAATGAGTAACTGATATAATTTGGCAATGTGAATGGTAATTGACATGCATGTAAAATTCACAGCTTAAAAAAGTTCTAAGTGAGCCTCTTTTTGCTCTCAACAGCTTCTTTGAGTTTTCTTCCAAGCGCATATGCCAAAGGAGGTGGAACAGCATTTCCTATTTGCCTGTGCTTGTGCAAGATGTTACCAGCAAACTGGTAGCTGTCTGGGAAACCCTGCAATACATTATCGTATGATACTTGTTATTATCCTACAACAATACTCTTTATGTTTGAAAACTCTCTTATTTCCTAAGCAAGCAATTCCAAATTCATGAATATACTACACCCTCAGACTATGGTTTAAACATTCTTAAATGTGTCTACATTTTGTAAGAGACTTACTTGAGAACGTGCACATTCACGAACTGTAACAATCCTGTCTTGATCTGGATGAAAGCACATCCCCACCTTGCCCATCGGCTGGGGATCAGTAATGGAAGTGGGGAAGTTCCCATCCCAATCCAACCTTCCAAAGAGCCCCTTCCACTGGTTGTGCCGCTTGGCAGTGTTAGGCAGGCACCATGGAATCAAATCAACTAGTTGACCATTAGATAGTTTAACCTGCAACACACAACACATCTTTTACACCTACTAAACAGATATTATTTCATCAAAAGCACTGCATGATTGCCACAAAACCTTTTCATCCTCAAGGTCACGCCAATCAGCTCCTGGCCGCTTGGGGATTCTTTGGCACCTGATAAGGTTAAGCTCATTCATCTCTTTTGAAATGTGATCAGATAATGTTATTGAGCTGCCCCGGATTTTCTTTTGGAACCAGGATACTGGATCACCTTGATACTGCATTAACACGAATAGTCCATAATAACAAGTCAAACCAAGGGCGTTATATGATTGCATGAATCTATAGAACAAAGTACATTGCCCTCTTTTCTTCTCCAATTCAGAAAGTAAATAGTCCCTCTCAATACACGAAATGTCTTTCCAGTTCGCTAGTCAATTCCTGGAAAAGGGGGAGGGGGTTCAAGGAAATTCAGTTTAGTTAGTACCTCTAATGCAAGTCTTGCTGGCCCCATGCCAACACAGTAAGATCTCCACCAATTGTGTCTCTGACGTAAGTGACTGAATGGAGCCCACTAGCAAGTACTACTCCCTCACAGCTGCATAGTATGAAGTTTCAGATAATGCGATTTTTAATTCTGGGACAGCAAAAACATGCATTGGTTCTGGCCATTCTGGAAGAACCTCCTCTGGGGAGGCAGCCCAGATAAATGCTCTCTTCCTAGACTGAGGAACTCCATACGCTCCGGCTTCAAGGATACCAAACCTAACCTGATCACAAGAAAATTGATTCAGTTTTAATAATTAGAAATATACATACATATAGAATGTGTGTGTGTACCTGATAACCCATCTCAAGAAGGGAAGCAACAGTTAAGCGAAATGTTTGTTTTTGGTTGAACGAAACAAAATTCCTAACATTCTCCAAGAGAAAAAACTTGGGCCGATAATAATCAGCAAAGGATAAAAATGCCAGAATCATCTCACACTGTACTTTACTCCAGGTGCTCTGATTAAATCTATTCATTCCAGAAAACCCCTGCAAAAGAACACTCCATTTAATCTACAAAGTTTACTAAATAAACATCAGGGTAGATGTGAAAGAGCTTAACAAACCTGACAAGGAGGGCCTCCATTAATGAAATCAACTTGTCCAGGCAGTGGCAAACTATTCAGTTCGTTCTCATCCATTGCTGCAGCTAATTCAGAAGCCTCTGGAGTTGAGATACAGTCATCAGAATCTCCACACTTCTGCATGACAGCCCTGAATTGAAACCAATATATGGTCACTGCTGTTATGAACTTAGATATGTTCATAAAGGAAAGAGTAAATATTATATACCCAAGGACCTACCTCAAAATCACATTGCAATTATGTATGAACACCTTTGTCTTTGGATGATTAAGTCTAAATGCATCTCCAGCAGGCGCTTCGTATTCAATTGCCCAATTTGTATCTGTGACACCTGAAAGAATTAAACTTTCAGACAAAAGTTCAAACCCCATCCATTACAACTACAATAAGCAGAGAGATGGAAGTTACCCGAATGCTGCAGCCCCTCAGACAAGCCACCACAACCAGCAAAGATATCTAATGTGGACAAACGATTCTGTGGAGAAGTTTCATTTAGTTCCCCAACTTCATCCACTCCTTCTTTTCCCTTCCCCTTCCTCTTCCTAGATGTTGCATCATCTAGCTTAATTTTTGACAATCTCAGGTTTATCTGAGCTGGTAACTGCTCAAAAGTACAATCAACTTATAATTCACGAGAAATAAAATTCAAAAACAAATAGGGTACATAAATAAAAGGTACAACGTCTTGTACTAAAAGGACTCCGACCAATTGCTGTTAAAATAAGACAAGAGTACAAAAGTACAAATTATGGGATGGGTACCTTTTTAAGGGATCCATTCAATGGATCATACAAATATTCACAAAAGAAAATATGGTCGAACATGGCAGGGACATCTTCAGAGGAAATATCATACTTCTTCCTCACTTCACATTTTCCTTTGATTATTTCCACAGGAACTGTATGTATATCTTCACTGTAATAGATCTGGAAGAGCAGCAGCAATCAGAATATTATAAATGCAAGAAGGTTTGCATAGGAAAAAAAGAATCCCCTAATAGTAACCTAGCTGATTAAAAAAATTACTAAAACAACATAGTAAGAGAATTAGTATATATTTACAACTCTAACCAGCTATTAGTGTGGAGACAAGTTATAGTATTAGGTAGCACATACCTCCCGGATATCAGAAGAGTATGCCTTATCTGAAGATATATCCTCTGGTCTGAAGAATCTTCTGACTTTAACATTTGTAGAATCTACTTTAGCTTGTTTAGATCCCTTAGGACCAACAATTTCTAGTAATTGACATACTACATAGGCCATCAACCCCACATTTCTTCCGGCTTTAAAAGTTCCATTTCCCCCTCTTTCTGCAGTAAAGTGATCGGGGCTTACATAAACAAAGTCATCAACTGAATACTCAGTCCCCAGATATACAAAACTGGATTTGGACATATCAAACTTAAAGGATTCCTTTTCCTGATCAATTTGCTGCAACTCACAAGAGGAGCATAAACCATTACCAAGGCCCATCTTATCAAACGGGAGTCTGAAAAAAGCACCTTTTTCAGGGCGATAAAAGCTTTTGCAGTAAAATTCAGTCGGCAATCCCTTCCTCTTTCTGTCTTCTGCTTTTGCTCTATCAAGTTTATCAGCATTCGTGTTTCTATGCTGGTGTCCCCAAGGCATCATTCTGATATTGACAGCTATACTTTCTTTGACATCTCCTAGTTGCAGATTCATGCATTCATTGATCAAAAATACCTCTCTCTCATTAGCTGCATTTCCAAGTACAGTGTCAGATCCTCGTTGCATCATTTTTCCATGAAGCATTTTGCTACCATCCAATTTTTCAAACATGTATTCAACAAAGTAAATAGAAGGAAGCTCATCTGGTTCATCATGTTCCACTAGAACTGAATCTCCAACAGCTATCTCATGTCCATGAACTCTAGCTTTTTTAAACAACTGTTCACCAGAAGCTGTTTTACCTATGGATTCCCCATCCCAGTTTATTTCTTTGCTGTCAGAACGTGACTTAATATGCCTTCTCGTAGAAGAAGGTGTATGAGCTTTCTCTGGAACATCCAAGTTCTCCTCCGGAACATCATCCTCTTCATTTTCCTCTTGCTCATCTGGTTCTTCATCGTCCTTCACCTCACAATCAGCCACCTCTTTTGACACCTCGGGTGAGTAATTGGAATAGTATTCCCCCCAGATTCTGTTGATTAGCCTTGTTGTAGTAGCCTGCATAGCTTTCCTTTTTACAGATGGCGCCATAGATGCTCTAGGATTTAAGTTCTGTTCCAGTCTCTGCATCACCTTCTTCTTCTTAATCACCCACTTTGTATGGTGCCTCTCTTCCATTTTCCTTGAGAGACCAACCGCAAATGCACAATTCCTAATGCTTACATCAGGAAATTCAGAAAACTGCTGGAGAATAATTTGCCCATGTACAACCACATACCTTTCCACTGCATCTACATTAGATGATATTACCAGGATGGTCTTTCTTGAACTCTGAAACCCTTTTAATAACTTCTCCAAAAGAAAGTCTAGCCACAAACGATCTGTTCCTTCCAAACAAAGTAATGATGCTCACTGCCAATCTTGCAGTCTTTATGACTGGTTCGTACCAAGGAGCATACTGTTTCAATGGCTTCCCAAGCCTATACCTGAATTAGAAATAATATGCATGAATAAAGCATCTATAGGAAATCCACCAAGCAAAAGCATAGAAAGAAAAACAGTCCAGGTTTATCAGAGTATAATAAATAGCAGTCCCAGCTATTGGCTTAACAAAGGAAGGTACTTGCAAAATAATTCAATCACTCAAACGGAATTAAGTGCATACCAGGCCATATCAGTCCGAATTGATATAAAGATCATTGAGGACCCAAACTCAATCATCCATTCTTTTATAGCACTCAGGTAAATTGGCATTCCATCAATCTCAGCTGATCTAGAACCACCTGAAGAGGAATGATTAGCATCTGTGTCAAAATTGTAGCCAGACCCATCATCAGCAGTCATCACTCCAGACCCAAAAATGGTTACATCAATATCAGCACAAGCTTTCATTGGCAGCAGTTCTAAAGATATTAGCCTTGAGTCCGAGTTGTACAATGCCCAATTATGAAGCATGCTGCGAGGCAACTCATCAATATGGTATGTTTCAACCCCACTGTCAAAGACAATATACTCATCAGTCTCTTCATTAGATGTTTTGTAATATGCAGGTAAAGGATAATCACTTGCAATCTCATCCTCATTGATCTTGATGTATATTTTGCTGGATGAGGAAGATGTATTACGGTCTTTCTTCTGCTTCAAGGAACACCAATACTCCTCTTCATGCAAAATTTTTTTTTTTTAGTTTTTTTGTTTTATTTTTTTTTTTTTTTTTTTTTGTTTTTTTTTTTTTTTTTTATTTTTTATTTATTTATTTTTGTTTTTTTTTTTTTTTTAGGTGCCAATTTTAGATCTTCATCTTCTGGCGCTGGACCATTAGCCAAACCAGATTCAACTATCTTGTCTCCTCCATTTCCTGCTTTTGGGCCAATACGTAGACCATTACCAGATGATATAGTCTCTGGTTGTGCAAGTGTCTCGTGCTTACTGCTTTCATCTCTAAGGGAAGCTAGGACAGGTAGCTCAACAAAAAGTTGATCAGTCTTCTTTGATGTATCATCCAGACCAATAAGTTCCTTATATATGAACCCGCCCTGAGTGATGACAAAGTCCCTGATGGATACTCCACCTGAAAAGCATTTTATGCCAGTCATCGATCGGACAACCCCTGCAAGCAACTCGTCAAGACTTAAATCAGGATTCCCTCCAGATGACTTTGAAAGCTTCTTATAAACCTCAACGCAAGCCGTCGCCTTGGCCAAGAAGTGGTCATAAAACTTCTTATAACTACCTGAGGGTTTTAAACAATCATAATCAGCTGTCTCAGTTGAGATCCATATGACAGGAGTTCCATCTTCATAGCCAGAGATAGCCCATTCTTCAATACGCCCAAAGCCTTCACATCTAATTCCTTTTGCTTTTACTTTGTCAAGACTGTCCTCAAGTGGTAAAATGAGGCCACTGATAAACAGATCATCAACCTCAGACATTCCAAACGGTTGTGGTATTCCTTCTGAGTTATGAAAAACAAAATCCATTAATCTTCTACAGGGTCGTTGAAACTCTTGCAGACCCGCAGTTAACCTAATAGCTACATCCTCTTCGTCTACACAATGGTCCTTCTTTGTTTCAATGACTGAAGACTTTTTTGATAAATGCACAGATTTCTCTTTAAAATCTGAACAGGCAGCAGCTCGCTTAGGCCTTTTACGTCCAGCAGTGGGCTCCTCAATAGTTTCAGAAACAGCCTGTTTCTTTTCCTTCTTACCAGTTGCAGATGCCTTCCTTTTTGACACAGAATCTTGTTTGCGTTTGTTTTTTTTGTGTCCTGATTAATCAGCAAAAACACAGAGAAGGATAAGCCATAGCAAGAACTGAAATATTTCTGTAATCATTCTCGCAACAAAGACAAAGCACTCTAAGGAAATTTAGTACAAGGTGAACCTGAAGCTAAGGAAGAAGCTTTCTGAACTTTCCTGTGAAAGAGTCACTATTGAAAAGCATGAAGTGGAAGTGAACATCAAAAGAAGCAGCAAAATTAAGAAAATGCAGAACTCAAAGTTAGCCAATACACTTAAGGAGTTATTCAATGTGAGGTACAAGGTATAATAATCCCAAGGATAAAATGCATGATTGTTTTATCCTGTGTTTTAGTTTGAAGGTAATAGGCAGTCCCAGGATTATTTATCCCTCCACTATAGCTTAGTGATTGGAGAAGTATCCCCTATATATATTTTGATGGGAGTACTATCCCGATAACTTGTTTTCTCCAACCAAACAACCCCTTAATTTCAAACAACATTCCGTGCACTAGCATAAGCAAAAAAGGGCATAAATGCTAAGGGGAATGGTATATACATGAAAAACAATACATGCTTTTTAAATGAACCCCCCAATTTCCTCATACAGCGCACATTGAATATTTGCCATTTCAAGAGAGTAGATCATTTTGGCATAAGATTGCTTCACAGGCTCTAAAAGCTGTTAATAGACACAAGTCACTGCAGCAAGCAAATTTGTTTAGTTTTATAATCCACCTTAAGCATTATATTGTAAGAGGCCAATACAGTAGTGTGCATACAAATAATACAACAAGCAATCTTACCCTTAGATCAAATTCTAGTATGGACATCACAAAGAAGCAATGAGGATATTTACTCCTAATCTCTAAAGGCATCAACTAATATACCGGGTTGCGGGTGACTGTTTTAGCAATTAGGGTGTGAATATGGTGAACAATCACAAACATAAATTTATTGTACTTCTTTTATTTTATTAGTTGGTGTTTAACTGGACACAAAATTTAGGATGTGGAACAGCTTTATGAATTATATCAGTGGTAATGGAGAACATTTTAAGTTGTGGCTAAAATACTAGTTTGATAAACGTCACATCAAGAGTTTGGAATTTGAATGGTTAAATGAGTTTGAAACCTTGAAAGTCATAAAAGGTTTACAGAATAACTGTAACAAATCAAGGAGATAGTGTTGATGCTGTCAAGCATTGAAGTATTTTCTAAAATAGGAAAAATACCATGTCAATGGAAATAGATGCAATTTATATAATGATGAGGATTTTTAGAATAAAGATAAGGAGCATTACAAATTTATGCGAACTCAAACATATATAACAAGAAAAGCAATGTCATATCCTCAAGGACCGTATTATAAATACAAAAACTTAGCAAATAACGCTACCAAATTAAGTCAACATGATAAATGATCTTTGCTATATAAAATCAATATATACAATGTATACAAACAATGCCAAAATAGATTACCAGCCATGAGATGGCAATAGTTGAGAAGCAACCTCTTCTTGCAACTAAAGAAGATCTTGGGGGTTCGCCAAACAGATATGCAATAGATATGGACAGTTCATTAGATGATTCTGTCAACTATAGTACGAACAAATTGAGATGAGATTGATTCAGGAAGAATAAGCAGCAAGTGTTGCTGGTTAGACAGGAAAAGTTGTTTATTGCCCATAATTACTCCTGATTATGAATTTGTGAAGATGTTATTCTTTGAATGATTTGGTATTAGTTAAGTGGGAATAGTTTTTAAGAAGAAGAGTAAATAAAGTGACAACCCATAACCAGGAAAGATTAACAATTAGGTTGAAATGGTAGAGGCCAGTGAGCCAGCAGCAAAAACAGTGGCAGTTTAACTAACTGAAATTCATTTCAATGCAAGTAGTCCTCAGTTATAGTGTCTGCAGTTTAGGGTGGATATAATAGTTGACAAGACCAATATTAGACAAATCTCCGTTTCAAGATCCCCAAATGAGAAACAAAGTTAGTCTTACCAACACAGGCAACACTCCTCCAACAGTTCATGAAACCGAATATTATAATCTTACCTTACAAACACCCTTGCAAGAGAATAGTTATGGATTAACGTGTTTAACCAACAGCTTCTAGCAAAGTCTTCTTTCCAACCCACCCTCCAACTTATTTCAACTAAACATGCAGTCAAATAAGGGCCTTGATGCTCAAATTGGGAGCATCCCACAATATTGTCCAGCCTAGACATGCGTGAGGCAGATTCTCTGGAAAGTAGAAAGAGGAGTCAAGGCCCTCATCTTTAGTCATTGTGCATACAACAACAGGATCCCCACGCATAGGTGTAGCACCCCATTTTTCGCAAAACGGTTTGTGCAACAACTTGACAACTTTTTTAGGTTTTAATTAAAAGAGAGTCGCCACCTAACAAATTAGAGGTGCGCTAGGGCACCTAACTAACCTAACTAAGTTTAACTAATTAAGGTCAACGAAACCAAGATTTGAATAAGGGTTCAAGTTACCACTACAGGAAGGTGTTAAGCACCCTCGAGGTCTACAAATGTGAGTCATGACCATATCTCATATATTTATGCAGGAGTAAGCATGTGAAAACAAGGTATAGTTATTCATAAGTTAAATTAAAATAAACTAAGTGAAAAGGCATATACAGATTAAAAGCATTTAATGCAAGTTAACCAGCATTAAACATAACTAAATAACAAGCAAAGACCCCAGAAGTACCCAATCCAATTAGAGACAGACATTTTTAGTATAGTACACTAATCTATATATTCACAGGTAGAACTAGATCACAAATAATGTAGTCCCCTTCAAAATGTATTACAGTCTAGTCCCATATTGTCGTTTATTCACCACTGCTTCTGTACAATAATCTTAAAATATCCCAGATATCATCTGCTTGGACTAAAATGTGCTCTTTACACCAAAATAAAATAACGCTTAGACAATTCCATCTTGAAGGCTTTGAAGTCCATTCTGCTTTCCTTCAAAACATCTCTGTTTCTCTCTTTCCATACAGTCACCATATGATGCTGGACAATCTTTCATCTCTCATCCTTTTTTGGTCATTACCCATCACACTTCCAACTGTTAAGGATCCTCTGCATGCGGCCCCTGACTTTTACCCCACCCAATTTATTTTTCTCAAGTGATGAACACCTCCAAAGTTGTTTCGTCCATTTGCAGTGCAAGAAGATGGTAATTGGTCTCCACTTGTTCCCCCACATAAGAAGCATCTTGAACATAATTGAAATTTTTACTTTTGTTCAAATTGTCATTGTCAGTACTGATTCCCTTACCATTAGTCCATAATGAAGCTATTAACTTGTAGGGGATCTTGTCTTCCATATCATCTTCCATGCCAGTTGTTTTCCTCCCTAAATTTGATATTCAATTCTTCTAAGGCTGATTTTGCAGAGAACATCTGTTCCTTTCTTTCTTCCATACTAATGGTATCCTTTCTTCGGATAGATTGTTGAAGCTGGCCATAATGGTGTAAAAAGTTGCTACTCTTCCCACTTCCCAATCGTGTAGGTTTCTTCGTAAGTTTAGGTTTCATCCTTGTCCAGTCCACATCTCTGAAACAGTGGTCTGTTGAAGAATACAATGTTTGTGGAGATTTGGAAATTAATATTGTAGTGGTGCACCACCTAAACAGTTATCATTCCAAAAAGAAATTTTTTATCCAATACCTACTTCGTAGTTAATTCTTCTCTTCAGCAAAGGCGATAAATTTTTGATAGCTCTCCAAACTTCAACTTATGGGTATGGAGACCATGTTTTGTTTCCAGTTTTCTCTTCTTTCCTCCCATGTTTTTGGCATTAATGCTTTCCTCCACACATATTGTCATTTGTTCAATTTCTAATTCTAACTGACGGCCATTTCTCATTAGACGCGATTTTGATAACTTTCCCCCCCCAAAAGTTTCATTCCAATCCCTCCTGCTTTTTTTCGCACTGTCATTCCTTCTCATTTAACTAGTGGAATTTCTTTTTGTCTTCAGTGCCTTGTCCAAAAGAAATCTCTTCTGATTGTGTCAATTCTTGTTATACATTTGTTTGGTGTTGGAAATAGCATCATGTATGCTGCAGTGCCTCTAATACACTGTTCCCCAAGCAAGTCTTCCTCCTCTAGACAGGTATTGACTCTTCCAATTTGACAACTTCTCACATTTCTCCAGTACACCATTCCATATTGTTATGGAGTCTATTTGCCCCTAAAGGCATACACAAATATGTAGTTGGGAGTTTCCCACCATCCCTCCTAGCTTTGTGGCCAAGTTTCCAGTTCCCCAACTTCATTTATGGGATATATGAAGCTTTTCTTCCGATTAATATGCAAACCTGACACGGCTTCAAAGATAATGAAGATACCCTTAGAATCAAAATATGTTCTTCCACTGCGTCGCAAAAAACTAGGTATCGTCTGCATATTGCAATTGAGTGATCTCCAAACTATTTACATCACCGGTTTGGAAACCTCTAATCCATCCCTTCACTTAAGTTGTGTGCAGTAAGCTACTCAAGCCCTCCATTGCTAGAATAAACAAGACCAGTAGCAAGGGGTCACCCTGCCTTAATCCTCTATGAGAAGGGAAAAAGCCATTTGTTGTCCTGTTTATCAAGACTGAGAATTTTATTGTACTAATACAGTGCTTAATCCATTTGATCCATCTAGCTCTGAACCCCATTTTTCCATCATCTGAATTAGAAAGCCCCAATTTAGATGATCATAAGCTTTATGTATATCTAGTTTGCATAGAATACCCAGTAGCTTACTCATTTGTCTTTATTACATACACTCATTTGCAATTAGAATGGCATCCATAATTTGTCTCCCTTTTATGAATGTCATATGTTGTCTATCCACCAATTTATGGATGACCTTTTTCAATCTTTCTACCAAGAACTTAAGCATTAATCTTGGTAACTCCCTAATCAAACTGATAGGTTCTTTAATCATTTTAACTTATATTACCCCCGCTTCCAATCTTCCTGGGGATTATGTCCATAAACAAAAGTTCACATTGAAACTTTTCAAGAAGCCATCCTCTTGAAAGTTTTTGCTCAGCTGCAACGAGTTCATACTTGATGATCTCCCAACGTGTTAAGAAGTCATGGAGAAGCTATAGGGCCAGGGCTTCGTCTGCCTCACAAGCTAGATGCTCCCCGTATTTCATGCTCCTCCCTAAAATTTTGCCATCAAAAAGATCTTATTGCTTTCTTCATCTTGGGGCAGCTCCTTCCCGCTTTAATGATTGAGCCTCTCCACCTTTCTATCTCTTTGTAGAGATTCTCATAGTAGGAAACAATTTCATTGTTTATCTCCTCCGGCTCTGTCACTATCTCTCCCCTAATTTTCAACTTGTTTATGGTGTTAGCTCTTCTATGTGCATTTGTTGTTCTATGGGAAAAACTTGTATTTCTATCACCATGTTTCAACCAAGTTGCCCTAGATCTTTGCCTCCATGCTATCTCTTCATGTTTGACAATGTCTTCAAATTCCATGTTGATGGTAAGCCTTGAGACAACGCCTCCTCCACTAACAATCTCTGCTCCTGCATCCTATCCAACTCAACAAGTTTGGTTAGGATACTTTGTTCTGCATTTTTAGATTACCTTGGATTGTTTTGCTCCATTCCTTCAACTTTATTTTCAGTGCCTTTAATTTGGCCCCTAGAACGCAATCAGGTTTCCCACTGTAGTTGAAAGATTCCCACCAATTCTTGACTTTACCATCGAAATCTTTTGTATGTAACCACCCGTTCTCAAATTTGAAGTATGACTTACTTGTTTCCCACTTACCACATTGTAGCAACAATGGTGTATGCTCTGAGATCACCCTTTGTAAAACAGACTGTCTGATTTTCCTGAAGCTATTATCCCATTCTTCATAAAAGAAAAATCTATCCTGTCTTCCCGCACTAATATGTCTATCTCCTTTTCTCCAAGTGTACTTGCCCCCCACTAGTTCTGGATCAACTTGTCCCATATCTTCAATAAACTCATAAAAGCCTGTCATAGCCTTGTTAATTCTATTACAGCTCTTCTTTTCCGAGGAATGTCTTGTTGTCTTGAAATCTCCACATAACACCCAAGGGCCTGAGGTTAGGCCTTTAGCTGCTCCAATTCCCACCATGTTTCCTCCCTTTCCTGCCTGTCATTAGGAGCATAATATCCTGTCATGTGCCATTGAAACTCCTAGTTCTTCCCCGTCAAGCGGCCACTAATTGGTGTACATGCCTTGGCTGCTGATCACTCCTACCGTCCTTCACATATCCCTTGTGGTCCGAAATGAGCACTACTCCACCTTTAGTGCCACTAGCCTCTAGTTGAAATCTGTTCGACCATCTTTTTCCCCACACTTCCTTTATCATTTTTCCAATGTCTCCTTCTAACTTAGTTTTCCTGTAAACACACTACATCAACCTTCCAGGATTGCAAAAGACTTTTTATCATACTTCTCTTTTTTGCACGGTTTAACCCCCTCACGTTCCATGATACTATGTTCAACTTCATTGGTTCTTGATGGCTAGGTATCCCCCCTACTTCTACTGCTATTACTTATGAAATTAGAATCTATCACTAACCACTTCAACTCATACACCCCCTTCTTTTTTATTATTGATGAGTCCATTTTTTCCTCTGCACTTTCCAGATTGTTATTTTTTATTGTCTATCTTCAGAAACAATTTTTTTGGTGTTTTTTAACATCCTCTTAAATCTACTCCAAATTATGTACTCAACCTCATAATATGTTGTTGAATCCATTATGAGGGGCTATTGCGGCTCTTCATTTGGCATTTGAATTCTCAAAGGTCTTGCTTCCTCTGCTATTATGTATGTTTCTCCTCCATTTGTTTCCATCTATCTCTCTTTTTACTCTCTTTTTTCTTCATGATTGACTTTTAACTCAACTTCTACTGGTGCAATTGTCTTCGTTTGTATGCAATCAATTGCTCAACTTTCTCCTTCTCCCAGCAAGTTCCCCGTCTCTTCACTGCTATTAGAGGTTGTGTTATCTTGTGTATTGGCCAATATTTCAATGTTTATTATGTCCACCAGCTGGTCTTCTGAATTAGACCCTTTATATTGGAATTAGCAATTGGATCCAATTGGCCCAATTGATCTGTTTTTTAATTTGGCCCAATTTATCTGCACTTCTAGTTTGGCCCATAGAAGCTGAAAGAGACCCTTTGTCCTTTTCCCCCTTTCCATATGTTATAGTTTTCAAAAGGCCACCTACCTTGGATGTGCCCTCATGTGATAACTGTGGAAATGTCACTTTTATCACCAAAAAAGGCATGCTCTCTATTGTCCTCTGGACAATACCTTGAACCCTCCTTTGTCTCTTCTTTCTTTATCGTCTCCGGCGTCTCACACCATATCGAAATTTGGTAGACGAAACCTTCACTGTTAACCTCCATCTCTTTCGGAACTCTTGCTCCATCTCCCTTCTACATGATGCAAGCCCAATGAAGATGATTTTTCGATATGGTCTCCTCTTCCGTCTTGATAAAGCCTCTGCATCTCTCTCTGATAAGTTTGAAGATTTCCTCTGACCATAGATTCAAAGGAAGGCCTAAAACTCTAATCCATATGCAGTCCCTCCTGATTTCCGCTAGCCAGCATCCGGTAGTTGGTTTCCACCATCTAGCTTCAATGGCATTCTCCTCCAAGACCATTCACCCTCCATAACGTGCTCTGCTGTCTTCCGTGACGGGAACTCGAACAAGAACATGCCATCATTCATAGCATATACATTGATGCCTCTGTCTGTCTTCCAGGTGTTACTTGCCCATCTTCTCACATGGTGCAAATGTGGCATTTCAAAGGAGCCATGGTGAAACTTGCCAACTATGCACCTGTTCAATAGATCCCTAGATCCCTGTCAGAGGTTTTCGTCTCGCCAGAGATCTTGATTCTACTTGCTCTGTTTTGTATCTTTGCCTTCTTTGTGCTCTCTATCATCCATCTACTAGACTTGAAGGCATCTTTGTATGAAGATTCAAGTTTCTTATAGACACTTTGTGCTGGCTCCTGTACTCTTTCTTGTTCATTATATGACTTTGCTATGTTGTGAGCAATATTCCACCATCCCTCTCTGAAAGTATTTTCAGGTATAATAATTACCTACCGCTTTGATTTGTCCTTTATGGCTATTAAGTTTTCTTATGTCTCTTCCATTCTCATGTTTTTAAGGTGCAAAAAAAAACTTGAGAAGTGGCTTTTGTTTTCCATCTCCTAACTACGTTTCCCTGTTCCTTTGACGCTTCAAAAAATATTGTTGTTAGCATCTCAGGTTTTATGGCTGATTTTAACTTTCTGAGATACACGTCTGCTCTGTTCCGACCATGTGAAACTAGGTTTTAGACTTAACTCACACCCCAAAAGTTAGTTCAAAGGGAGGAGGATTGCCCAATGTTAGTTCAAAGGAAGAGGATTTCCCAAGCCTTATAAGGAATCCACACATCTCATTAACCACCGATGTGCGAACTTTTGTCATTCTTTAACACCCCACCTCACGCCCAGTGCTTAGCATCTGGTGTGTGGAAAATTTTGATTTTGGGGGGTCCTAGCATAGAGTGAGACGAACCATGCTCTGATACCATGTGAAACTATGTCTTAGGCCCAACTCACACCCCAAAAATTATCTCAAAGGGAGGAGGATTGCCCAAGCTTTATAAAGAGTTCATCCATCTCATTAACCACCAATGTAACTTTTTGTCATTCTTTAACAGACCATCCATACCATGATTCTGCCTCCGTTTGACATTTTGTGATCTCATATGACTTAAAACCGCATTGTAGTAGATGCTATTTTCCCTTGTTGAGCAAGACTTTAACATCTTACCGGAAAAAGCCCCCAGAAAAGGAAAGTAATTTGAAATTCAAGCTACATGCAGGTTGAGCTCGATTCTTGTGCCTGAGAGCATTTTTCCTATTTAAACATGCCTTGTTGGGAAGTTGAGAAGACATTTTTAATAATTGACTACCCTAAATAATATAGGCAACAATATAAAAGAAAAAGGGGACAACATAAACCTAAATTAAATATTATTTCTCGAATCAGCGCTCAACTTATTAATCAGGAGAAAAATCAAAGTTTGTCATTTTCTGCTCAAGTCAACTTGCATCATTTCTGATAAGGCCTAATTACCCCTACCTCATTTTAAATTCATTTATTATTAAGAACATAAAGTGAACAAAAGAAATTGTAAATCTCATATTGATCTCTAAATTTAGGTTATTGACATGCTTGAAGACACAAATAGTTGTGAAAGGTCTAGGAAAAAGTGTATGCACAAAGAAACATTACAACAATATCTTTAGTTCTATAAGAAGCAAGAGATAAGGGTGCAAGTTAGTTTCAAGGGTAGCAAACAATTAAAAAGCACATCAATGGTCTTTAACATGTTGAAAATAATTCCTTGATTAATTTTAAAATGGCAGGAAAGCATGTAAAGAGTCATACATTAATTTATTATTCTTAATTATTACTATTGTTTTATTATTATTACCTTGATTTTAATTATTATTATTATTAAGTAATTATATATGCTAAGGTGGTTAGGCATTTGATTACATAAACAATTAAGGCAAAGGAAAAAGATTAACATGCTGAAGATATTTGAATCAAAACTTAAGTAGTCAATTAATGGCAATGGTAGGCCTCTTTATTTTTTATTTAATTACACCTATAATGGGAAATAAGAACAAACAAACAGTCATACTCCTACATGCTTTCTAACACAAATATGTTAAGATAAACATGTAGCACATAAACCCCTCCCTCCTTAGACGGTCCCCAAATTTATTTCATATATAGAGAGCAGTGCTTATACAAGTTATTACAATCTAAAATAAAGGTGTAAATGAACATCATAATACAAATTAGAAGTACAAATGCTAAACTAAAAATCCCGTCCATGAAACATCTAATTGATCTTCAAACTAGAACAATAATGCACGCCTAATATATATATATATATATATAATATATAATATATATATATATATAATATATATTAATATTATATATATATATATATATATATATATTTGATATATATATATATTATATATATAGAGAGAGAGAGAGAGAGACATAAGGCGGCCACAACAGTACCAAGAATTCAACAAATAAGCCACAAATACAATGTCATACACACACCACACACACACAGAGAGGGAAGAAGAGAACTGACCCAAAGGTACTTTTATTTATTTAGACATACCAAAGTATGTAAAGTATTCGTACCAAAAAGTATGTTAAACTTAAGTAATATTAATACGAGAAAAGGATTAAACTAATGAAGGAAGCTAACTTGTTAAACAGATTAATAAATCAACAAGAATAAACTTAACACAACGTCCAACTTGATACAACAAACTGAGCAGCAAACTTTGAAAGCAGTTCGTAAGATTTTTCTTTTCCTTTTTGAGAGTATACGAAAGTAGTGTGGATTAAAGCGTGAGGAAAAGTGAATGAGGACTTTTGTTTATATACTAAATGAAAAGGCATAACCGTGAAAGAAACAATAATGGGAGCCAATTATTAAAATTTGTTATCCTTAAACAAAAAGAGGGTCAGATCATTAGGAATTTATCACCAAAATCGAATAAAGCTTTTAACAAATTAACTGTAGAAAATGTTTCAGATTTTTGATAGCACAAGATTATTAAAGCACCACAAACATTTAAGTAATCTAAAATTAAGTCAAGAAATAATTATATGTTAAAAAGAAAATAACTATGCAACTCATATCATATATAATAATTTTTATCATAATAAGACAAGTGAATTTGTGCAAAGAATCAATTTAAACACATTAAATGTATAAAACTTAGATAGGCAAAGGGTAAGTCCCATATTCATGGGTTACAAATGCGTGCATTAAGCGTCGCTTAAAGTTAAATGAGGCTCAACACTGTTTGCATTGCTTCGCCTTGCTCTATGTGTGCTTCAATGTCATCATTAAGGTTCTAAGGCAAACGTTTCCTTGCCAATGAGCTTCTTATGACGAAGTGACGCTAAATCATTGATATTACTTCATCGTAATTTTTTTTCAATTTCTTTTGCCATATATTTGTCATTCATGTTTATAATTATTAGCCTTGGACTAAAGATATATATTTGTTTTCTTTTCTCCCTTTGCGTCTTTTTTATTAAAACCCACACTTTATTTGCGCTTTGCGCTTAAAGCCTCTACGGACCCTTAGAGCTTCTTTCTTTTTTTTTTTGCATTTTTCGACTTTGATAAGCATGGTCCATATTAAATAAAATAATATAATTTTAAAAAGCAGCTCTAAATTAAGGCTTAATCAATAAAGAGAATTATTATCTAAAGAAACAATCAATTCATTAGTTACTAGAATTATGAGAATTAACCAAAATTTAACCAATTAATCAAGTATGGAAGATCAACCAGTCAACATAGAAGAACAAGTATGAAGGTATCTTTTAAGGAGAAGATTAAAGGAAAAGATCAACATAGATGAAGTTGAAATTAATTTGAACAAAAGAGGATTTCAATCTGTGAAAAAAAGGATAATAATTATTTTAGGAGCAACATCAAACTTGATTCTCATTCAATTAGGCCTGAATCAGATTTTAAAAGGAAAGAAAATAATCATGCTAACTATCAAGAATTCAATATAATCCAAACAAAAAATATCAAAATAGACTCTGATACATATAAGCAATGAGAATTACGAATTCCAGTGTTATATCATACTTCTGAACTCATAATCCATGCTTCGCCAACTATTTCAAACACCAAGACGAGTAATCACATTAAGGAAAAGAGAGTAAGAGCGCGAGAATTTAACAAAGCATCACCATAACAAGCCAGCGAATTATATCAGTAAACAATTTCAAATAAGACATGCATAAGTTTAACAGCCAAGACGACAATTAAAGCAATTGACTCAATCAGTAATCATACCAACATTCGTTTCGCCTCTAATAATATGCTTAAAAGAAACAAAGAATCAAAGTGATGAGCAAAAACTCATACCAGATTTGTCGTTGTTCGGAAGTTCTAATACCGACTCCGAATTAGGTTGGGGTGACGCCATCCTCACCAACCGGAGTTGCTGCCCGCATGCTGGCCTGAGTTGTTACTCGCTGCTTGTCCGAGTTGCTGGTCACAGCTTGCTTGCTGCTTCGCCAAAGCTGCTGGGCGGAGGCAGTCGTTGCTGCTGCCCACCTGCTGGCCTGAGTTTGGTTATCGCTGCTTTGCCGAGTTTTGTGCTGGTCACATCTTGCTGCTGACTTCGCCACAGCTGCTTGACGGAGCATCGTCGCTGCCTTATCCCCGTCCGCGACTTCATGGAGAAGTGAAAGAGAGGGACAAGGGCGCGGTAGAGGGAGAGAGGAGAGTCTGAGGCGAAGTGGATTTTTCGTTGTAGTTCTCGCCAGCGAACCAGCGATGGTGGCTAGAGCAGCGAAGGGAGAAATAAAGGAGGGACCCAGAGGCTGCTGGCTTTGCCGTGAAAGGGCGATTTTTCTGTGGAAATGGAGAAGTAGAAAGCTGGTGCGGCGGAGATTGAGGAGATGGGGTGTGCTGTGTGCTGAGTTCTCCAACAGGAAGATGACCAATGAGAGGGTTTTGGGGGGGGATTGGGCGGGAGTTGGGCCCCCCCCCCCCCCCCCCCCCCCCCCCCCCCCCCCCCCCCCCCCCCCCCCCCCCCCCCCCCCCCCCCCCCCCCCCCCCCCCCCCCCCCCCACCCCCCCCCCCCCCCCCCCCCCGCGGGGTTTTGGCGGGGTTTTGGAGTTTTGGGATAAAATAAAAATAAATGGGAAATTGATCTCGGCCGTTGGTTTAATTGAGATGAACGGCTGAGAATGATTTTTGGTGTTGGATGAATTAAGGTGGACAGTTGAGATTGAATCAGAAGGGGTTTTGAGATTGGATTGAATTTGTTCTAAATTGGCTATTATTTGAAATAAATAAATTGTTGTAATTGACATGAAATTGAATAGGGAAGACTAGAATTGAAATAGACTGGTATAAAAGAGGCTATGATTTGAATAATTATGCCCGTTCGTCCACTACACATAATAAATAGTTTCATATGAAATAACATACTTAAATATTAAAGAAATTCTTGAATACGTAAACAAAATATTTACTTTCAATTTATCAACAATAAATAAAATAATAATAATTTTAAAATATGATTATTAAAATATATCATTCTTTAGACAAATTTGATGAACTTTGATACACATAATAAAAGAAATAGGTTTTAAAATACTTATTTAATCAAATGGCAATTCGAAAAGTGCTATAGTCGATCAAAAGTTGGTATCAAGAGTTGTTCCATTTTTGCTTGAGAATGAAGAATGAATTGTTGGGCAAACAATGTTCGCTAACTAGTCAATTTTGTCTGACTAACGAAAAGGTGTTAGTGGGATTAATTGGAATAATATGCAATTATGAAAAATGATATGGCTAAGACTTTGATTTTAAATCGTCTACATATCTCTGGTATTACAAGAATCAGATTGTGTATAGTTCTAGATTTAATGATGAACGGAGTTTCTATAATTGAAATAATTGTGTGAGCTTCGAATAGGAGTAATAACAGCTTGCATAGATAAGATTAGAGATCGAGGTGGCATGAATAATGTAAGAAATGACTTAAGTTATGAACCCAAGGATCATATGAGTGGTGCAAAATGAAAGGGTATTTATTGTGATATATATATAAGAGTGAAAGTCGTATATGAAAGAGCAATTGATCTTGTCTGTAATGTGTAACTTGTAGCTTGTGATTTGACTAAATAAAATTATTAGGACATATATGTCAATTAAATGATAAAATAATTTATAAACATAGTGATTGGTGTAGTTCCCATACACACTATGATATTTGTCTTAAGGCAATGAGGACGATGTCTTACGTTATGATGTATAGGGCTATGATACGCAAAAAATTAATTTTCGGGTTATGGAAATGTTGTTCGCAGCCCATGAAAAATTATGTTTTTAGACTATGACACCTTCAAATCATGATAAGCAGAATTAAAACTCTTAGGCCATGAGATGATGTTTGTAGTCCGTAAAAGATGGTGTCTTTACACTACGACGCATTAGGAAATAAATAATAAGCAAAAAGAGTATTTATTTTGATGAAATTCGGGCATATTCCGATACTTGTAGCTTGATTCGATAGAAACTTTGTGTAATTGCATTTCTTAGACATAAAAGCATATTCTCGTGCTATTCTCGAGCACATGCAATTCTCGAACACAATACAAATTTTCACATACTTGCAATTTTTAGGCACATGCAATTCTCAAGCTCGTGCAATTCTTGGCCACATGCAATTTTCGAACACAATATAATTTTTGAGCACATGCGATTAAAAGGAAGGTTAGATGAATTGTCACTTAAGTAATAGCATACTACACATAATAAATAGTTTCATATTATATAACATACTTAAATATTTAAGACATTCTTGAATAAATACGTAAAATATTTACTTTCAATTTATTATCGATAAATAAAATAATAATAAATAATAATTTTTAAATATGATTATTAAAATATATTATTTTTTAGACAAAATTGATTAAACTTTTATACACGTAATAAAAGAAATAGGTCTTAAAATACGTATTTAATCAAATAGCAATTCGAAAAGGGTTATAGATCGATCAAAATTTGGTATCAAGAGTTGCCCCTTGTTTGCTTGAGGATGAAGGATGAATTGATGGCAAACAACGTTCACGAAGTAGTCGATTTTGTCGGACTAATGAAAAGGTGTTAGTGGAATCAATTGGAATAATATGGAATTGTGGAAAATGGTGTGGCTAAGACTTTGGTTTTAAATCGCCTATATATCTCTGGAATTACGAGAATCAGTTTGTGTGTAGTTCTAGATTTAAGGATGAACGGAGTTTCTAAAACTGAAATAAACGGTGCGAGCTTCGAATAGGAGTGATAACAACTTACATAGATAAGGTTAGAACTTGATGTAGCATGAATAGCGTAAGGAACGTGGAAAGTGAAAAGACATTTATTGCGATATATATAAGTATGAAAGTTGTATATGAAAGAGTAGTTGATCTTTTTTGCAATCTGTAAATGTGTAGCTGGTAATCTGACTAAATAAATTGTTAGGATATATATATCAATTAAATGGTAAAATAATATATATACATGATTCAATTTTCATATAGACTATGACATTTGTCTTAAGAAACAATGATGATGATGTCTTAGGTTACTATGTATAAGGCTATGATGCACAAAAATTAAATGCTCAGGTCACAAAAATGTTGATCGTAGTTATGAAAAATGATGTCTTTAGACTATAACACCTTCGGATCATAATAAACAAAACTAAACTCTTAGACTATGAGATGGTGTTTGTAGGCCATGAAAGATAGTGCGCTTAAACTATGACGCCTTCAGAAATAAATAATGAGTAAAGAGAGTGTATATGTTTCGATGCAATTCAGGCATATTCCAATACTTGTTACTTGATTCGATAGAAACTTTGTGTAGTTGCATTTCTCAAGCATAAAATCACATTTTCGGGCTCAACACAATTTTCGAGCTCATATAATTCTTTGGCACATGCAATTCTCGAGTACAATACAAATTCTTGGATACGCTGCAATTCTCAAGGACATGCAATTCTCAAGCTCAAGCGATTCTCGGGCACATGCAATTTTCGAACACAATGCAATTCTCATGTGCATGCAATTCTCGAACACAAGTAATTCTTGGGCTCATGCAATTCTCGGGCACATGCAATTCTTTGGTAGATGCAATTTTCGAGCACAACGCAATTCTCGGGCTCATGCAATCTTTGGAAACATGTAATATATCATGCACAATGAAATATTCAGACACATGCAATTTTCGTGCGCATGCACCTTCGGACACATTCGATTATGTGAGATCCCGTACTTTTTTAAATTTTGCATAATATGTTGTGCGTTGTTGATTGTGGTTTATATTGGGTTGATATGACTTTGACCCAAATACCATGATGGTTACTATTCATACACTATATCCAACAACAATATTGTTGCTCAAGATATTTCAATTCTTTATTTTATTACTTTCATCCACGAGAAAGAATTAGAAAAAATATTTCGTAAACCTTGATGCTTATTTTTGTGTAATCCCATCATTTTTGTGTGGTAAAAACAGCTACAAACTAAGGTCGATTGATTTGCTGTGTGTCTCTGAAGATTCGTACATACATTAGTAGTGTTCCACAGACGTAGAGCACTATATAAGATAAATATTGACTTACAATTTAAAATTTGCAAAGATGTGGAAATATGTCATGGCATTTTCTTAACCTTTGTCGTCAGAAAAATTTGAAATAAACTTAAAAAATAAAGCACAAATGAGGAAATTAGCCAACTAAGATGTTGATATATTATATGAATAATGTAGTTTTGTAGACTAATCGTAAATCATAATGTTACCTCTACGTTATGAAAAAGTATCTGATTTTTTTAATCAAAAAATTGATCAACTTTTCGAATTTTCTTATAGTAAAATTGAAAGTTTAATTTTAGATAAATTTATAAATGTAATAAATAATTTTTTTAATCATATAATTGTACTAATAATATGATATTGAAATCTATCTTTTCAAATATACAATGTTTTATTTAACATTGGAAAATAAATTGTTCTTAATAAATTATTTTAGACGTCTTCTTATAAAATAAAATGTTTTGAAACACAACAAAAGCTTTAGAAAGGTTCTATCAAGCATATTAAGAATTTTGAGAATCTTGATGTTTTGCTTTTTTAGTGATGAATATGATGTCATTTAATATTGATTTGGTTCGACCATTTTTAATTTTGAGTTTTATTATTATTTGGTTAAGTTATTTCTAGCTTCTTATTGTTTTTGTAGTTGTTGTTATGGTTGTGGTTGTTATTGTTGTAGTGGTTGTTGTGGTTGTTATTGTTGTGATGTTGTAGTGGTTGTTATTGTTGTTGTGGTTGTTGTTGTTGTTGTTGTTGCTGTCGTTGTTGTTGTTATCATTGTTGTCGTTGTTGTTTTCGTTGTTATTGTTGTTGTGGTTGTTGTTGTTGTTGTGGTTGTTGTTGTTGTTGTTGTTGTCATGGTTACCGTCATTATTGTTGTTATTTTTGTCGTTGTTGTGGTTTTGATTGTTGTTGTTGTTGTTGTTGTAGTTGTTGTTGTTGTTGTTGTTGTTGTCGTCGTCGTCGTCGTTGTCTTTGTCGGTATTGTTGTTATTGTTATCGTTGTTATTGTTGTTGTCGTCGTCGTTGTTTTCATTGTTGTTATTGTTGTTGTTGTTGTCATCGTCCTCGTTGTCGTCGTCAACGACCTCTTGTTGTTGTTGTGTCGTCGTCGTCGTTGTTATCGTAGTCATTGTTGTCGTTATTGTTGTTGTTGTTGTCGTGTTGTTGTCGTTGTCGTTGCTGTTGTGGTTGTGGTTGTTGCCGTGGTCGTTGTTGTTATTGTTGTCGTCGTCGTCGTTGTTGTCATTGTGGTTGTCGTTGTCGTTGTGGTGGTCACCACATCATCATTATTGTTATAATTGACATTATTATTGATATTATGTGTTATTGTTGTTTGTTATTATTATTTTTATTTATTATCTTCTGTTATAATTATTTATTATTATTTAGTTTTATTGTTTATTTATTATTATGATTTGTTATTATTTTTTTTTTATTATTTGTTATGCACAATTATGTTATATATTAATTTTGTTTTCATATTTAAATATGAAATCTAATGATCTACACTGTTTAAAATGATGAATGTAACAAATAATTGCATACATGCGAAATAAATATTGGAAATAAAAAGTATGACGTCAATCAAAATATATGAAGGAGTTTTTACAAAATGTCAGGTATATATATTTCTTTGATTGTTTCAGTTTATTATTATTCTTGTTGTTGTTTGTTGGTTGTTTGTTTTCTTGTTCTTGGGTTGTTGTGTTGTTTTTATTTGTGTGCTTCTTATTTTTATAGTATTGACTTATTTTTATACATTTTATACTAATATACATTTATCTTTTATTAGCGATCTGTCGACACCCGTAAATTTTTTGATTCGATTTAAAATGCAGACATTCATATAATACACACCACCCCTTTTACTTTCATAATTTTCATTATTTCTTACTACTTTTAAAATTTTCTAAAATTTTATATTTTACTCTATAATCCCCCCAGGATAAATAAATCATATCTCCCAAAACCAATGTTTATTCCTTCCTTATTTCACTCCACAAATCTCTCTCTATTTTAAGTTACACAATCTTAAAATTATTTCTCATTCAAGTTTAAAATTTGATATTTTGCTATTTGATATATACTATTGAGTTACCGAATTAAAAATAAAAATTTAGCATTTGATGAAAATTAATTTAACCTCAAAAGAATGAATTAACACTATTTTTTTTACAGATATAATAGCAAAATATATATGTTACAAAAAACTATATACTAACTCACTAATACATATCTTAAATTAGAAACATAAGCTACATGTAATAATATATTTGATGATGATATACTTTCTAAACAATGTTAATTAGAACAAAATAATAGTACGTTAGTTTTAATTTAGTAATATCTGTATAATATTTGTAAATTTCCTCATGAGTGTATTTAATTTATATTGTCATTGAAATTTTTTCTTGAATTTAAAAAAAATATTTCTACTCATTTGAAAAACGTCCAAAAAAGAACCAAAAAGTGTGGATCTCCCATAGCGTGACCATCACTAACAAAGATAAATTTTTTTTTAATATAATTTTTTTCATTTATTTAAAGTCCTTAAATTAGTTTTTTGTTAGTGTTATTAAATTGACTGATACAATCACTTTACAATAATTACTTTTTTGTTTTTATACCATTTTATATGTTCATATTTAAGGTACTGATCCATAACTCTATGGGTTGAATTTTGATTAGTGTTTTATTCACGTTCAATATAAATAATTTTACAAACATAAACGTTGTGTTATCAGCATACACCTCAAACCAAAAAGAAGTTGTTTTGGAACAATTACCATATATATTGAATTTTTTAATGTAAAGATAGTAGTTCGTCAAAACAAAATTAGATACAAATAAATATAATTATCCTGCAATTTTTTGTTTTAGTTATGCTACACCAATCAAATTTATATTCTACATGTTATGATACATAACATTAGCAAACAATAATGTATCGATCTCACAATTTACGTATAATTTTTGTAAAATTTTAAATGTAGTATTTCTCAAAGACATAAAAGACATAATAATAATGTATCATACACTAGTTGTTTTTAAAGGTTAGGCTACGTAAATTCAAATTATACTAATTTATCTAATACATCGCATTACTAACACTAATATATCGATCTCAACCTTAAAATCTCATTGGCACTCACTTACTTATTAAATGTATCCAGTACAGAATACACATTGATCAATTTAAATGGAAGGTCTTCATGATCTCATCAAACAAAATAAGATCCCAGACATAAGTAATATGTATCATAGCAATATTTTTAGTTAGGCATAACTAAATTTGAAATTATACTAATTGTGCTGAATACACAATATTACCCAATATTTATCGATCTCAACTAAAATCTATGGGCAACACTTTCTTATTTAGTGTACCTATGAAGTACAAGATCACTTTCACTTTAAATTGAAGGATCTCAATGATTTATCTATCTCAAAAGAATTTTGATAATTTTGTTAAAAAATTTGCACAAGTTACCACAACCGGCCACCGGTAAGTACCTCGCCCTTGATTTCGCGAACTCCCAGAAAACCCAAACTTATACTATACTAAGGTCCTATTATCCCCCTGAGCTTATTTTATAAGTAATTTTGTACACCTTTTGGCTTACGTGACATTAGCTTGAAAAAAAAGTCAATCACCGTTGGGCCCACATGATAGTGTCACGTAGGCCTAAAAGGGGTAGAAAATTATTAATAAAATAAGTTTAGGAGGGGTAATAGGATCTTAGAGTGAGGGGGTACTTGTGCATTATCCCATAATTTTAAATCAAAATTGAAAGAATCTTCAATGAACTAGGAGAAAACTTTTGGAAATTCAAAATTTTCAACAATTTTTTGAATCAAAAAACGGAAAGGATCTTCAATGATGTGGAGAAGAAATTTGAATCTCAAAATTTTTGACAATCTTGAATCAAAATCGTAAGGATATTCGACAACAATTCCATACAGTATAGGATTTTGAATGAAATAACGTAATTTATGAGATATTAACTTAATTTTAATCTTTTTCTCCCCTTAATTAGTGCAACAGATGGATACTATGAGATTTTAAAATGATTTTACATCTTCTTTTTCTTTAATAAGTGCAACAGATTAATACATTGTGTATTAATAATAATGTATCCGGGTCCTTAATTATGTATCTAAAATGCCTAAAATATATGAGATTTATGTAACTATAAAAGTAATAGGGATACAAGGTAATTAAGATTTTACACTATGATATTTATGTAAGTAAAACTTTAAAATTTTATATAGTTTTTACTTAATTTTTTTTAAAATTTAAATTAAATATGTCTGGATGTATCTTATTTTAGTAACTTATTTTAAAATATTTGAAAATGACAAAAAATAGAGTCAAATTTTAATGCAAATTTATTTTAAAGAAAAAAAAATTATAAAAAAAATACACATGTTTCTTTTTACTTATGTTTTAATTAATAAACTAGCATTTCTGAATTATACTTTTATTACTAGATAGATAATTCTTGTTAGCTTAAAAATATTTAAATAATATTTTTATATTATATTGTATTATATTAATAAAAATATAAAAAAAAAGATAATACTATTCTACACCACATCTCACCCCTACTTCTCCCATTATCCCCTCACCTACACACACGACACATACACAAAAGTCAAAACACATTGATAGAAAATTAAAAAAAAACAATTAAAAAATATATAGAAACTCACACACTCAAATTCCAAAACATACACCACACTCTTTTCTTCCAGCAATATTAACAAAACAATAAAAATCTTTTTAGCAACAAAATAAAACAAAACAAAAGTTAAATTTGGGGTTGTTATTCGTGGTGTCTAATTTGCGATTTCGGTGGTCAATTCTTTGTAAATTTAATTTCACGAAGAAGGTAACCCTTTAATTCTTTTATATTTGTTTACTGTCATGTTTACAAGCATTGATTGCCGATGGTTTAACCCATCATATTTGTTACTTTACAATATGAGTAGGTCCATCTTTCTACTACACTTATGGGGATAAATGCACATTTTTCCCTATATCTATAACCCCGAAATCTCAGAGACCTACATATACTATCTAAAGACCTAGTACCCCACCACCACCCCCTGACTTATTTTATTGTAAGTTTTTTACAACCCTCTTCGGTCTACGTGGCACTATCTTGGGCCCAACACTGTTTGATTTTTTTCCCAAGCGTATGGCCACGTCGGCCGCAAGGGTAAAAATTTTAATTACAAATTAAATTAGGGGGTAATAGACCTTATATAGTATGGAACGTTGTCTCGTAAATTTCGGGCATATGTTGAGGGGGTACTTGTGCATTTTAGATATTTTCTATCATTAGACTTTGTGCGAAGTTTTTATAACAAACTTTATTTTATTTCAGGTTTAAACAACCCATGATTTATTTCATGTTTAAGTAAACTATTGTCTACGTTTATTCTTGCTTCTATATTTTGATTTTCTTACAATGATACATGTATTTATGGCTTAACAAACTAAAATTATGTGAATAGTTAATAACAAATATTTATTATAAATTTTATTAGCTATTTTTATCATCATTTTTCACACTCGTTGGTTCAGTAATTGACTGGAGACTATACCATATAAGGCGTAATCACAATTGAGTTTTTTTTTTTAATTAGGAGACCAATTGTTAAAGATGTGCACTTTTGATGAAATATTTGGGATTCTCTTAAAAATTCTTCCCCAGTTACATAATCTGGAGGAAAATGCGATTTTTATTAGGATAATATCGACTCGGAGCACCTATGTATCCCCTTTAAAATGGGAATCAGATCCGGCATAGTTTCAAATACAAAGTAGAAGATCATAAATCAATACATTAAATAAAATGTTCTTCAATAATAATTGAAATGATAGATTTAGACCAAATTTATTGTCCATCTACTAGTATGGGTAGGGGCGTGTATCGATTTATTTTATTTCAAGTGTTATTGATTTAGTTTATCGGTTTTTGGTTTTTAAATATGCTAAACCAACAACCAAGCCAATAAGATATTTGTTATCAGTTTTTGGTTTATTAGTTTTTTATCTTTAATGATTTGATTTTTGATTTAATCAATCAAAATATTTTCAAAATAAATATATGACTTGTCCAATAATTTGACGCAAAAAAGAGAAATAAAATTACTCATTGAGTGCAAATTTTTTTCTTAGTGTAGTAAAAGTATAGAAAATACTCACAACCCTAGCCGTTTCCTAACCCTTGTCGTCACCATTCTTGGTTCTTTAAGTTTTGATATTTTGAACCTAAATCGTAAAGTAATACTAAAATTTAAAAGGTAAATGCAGACAGTAGAGTTAAGTAGTGTTAATTCTTTAGGTCCTTATAATCATAGTCTAATGTAGTGATTATATTTATATTTTTTGTTTGATATTTATGTATGATTTAAAATTAAAATAGTAAATTATTATATTCTTAAGGGGTTATAGGTTAACTCAATAACCTAATATTAAAAAACCAATATCAAATTGATAACCCAACAACGTTTTTGTATATAAAACTATTAAATAGTTGTTAACTCAATAACTAGATAACAATAAATCAATAACACTTTTTTCTGTCACACCCCTAAGTATGATTACTTTTCCTTATCAGAACTTTATGAAGCATGAATGTAGCAAACTCAAATGTAATAATCCTTCGATGCAAACCACCTTATTGAACTTTAAAATGTTCACTATTGAATTCCTTCGACACAAAGCTTTTCAAGTTTATGTTAGAATCAATCAACTTTTGAATCTTGTTTCAGATCACGACGTTCTTTTATGGTATGTCATTTCCTCCCTGAATGATAGGCACAAACCTTAAGAGTGTTCAATCTATCTTGCATATGTATTCATTACTATTACATCGATAAGCGTAATGTGACCAACGATTCTTAACTTTTTTTGATAGAGTTGAGCTATGAATTTGGTTATAAGAGTATAAGTTGTGATATGTTTTTTTCTCCACATTGGATTGACTTTTGCAATTATGTAGTAGAGTGATGGCTTTGACATTGTAGATATGATATGCAGGTTATTGATATGACAAGGAGATTTTTGACATGGAAGTAACTGATATGGTATTAGTAGTGCACAATACCAAGATTTGATGCAAAAGCGCTTGATATCTAAGAGGTTGTATGGTGGGATTCTGTAGTCGTAGAGTAAGATATGTAGGCTTAGAATCATATATATGATGTTGGAGTTGATAGGCGTAATTTGGAAACTGAGTATTTGTTGTAGGTATGTGAATGAAACTCTGTTGATTTTGATGATGTGAAGTAAGATGAGTAGGAAAATGATTATTTTAACATGTGGCTTGATTTGTAATCGGTTGGTTCCCTATGCTTGTCCCCAAAGAGGTATTGACAAAGAGTAATAACTTAGCCCATTCACGCATATCAACCATCTCTTCTTTTAATTTTCTTATTTTCTGCCCCAATCTTGAGATCAACTCATTCGAGGGATATTCTTTTTCAACACTTTCAACCATTTTCCTGATAACATTGTTATCAATCATCTTTCTCTTTCCTTTGTGATTCAAACTAGGAGGTAAAGCAAGAGTGACCTTTGACCGTGTGTTGTAAATCATATTTTGCAGATTAATCATTGGGAAGGGGTAAACAAAAAATAAAAATAAAAAGGAAATCAGGTTAGAACTTTGCATAAATTAAGATGATAAGCACATTGTTTTGCTAAAAATAAACGCCCTAAATGCAAGGAGCCTCGCTGAGCCAGAGGTAGGCCTAAGCGATAAATTTGTGATGCACGATAATCAATTTAAGCTGTATTTTGACAATTTTAAAGTTTAGAATTAGGAGAAATAAAGGGAAAACAAACTATTGTTTATTGAATAGAAGCAACTATTTACATCATAATAAGAAAACAACAACAACTATAAACTAAAGGCGAAAATGGGGGTAACATGGGAAAATAATCCTAGAAATTGAAATCTCGAAGGTATTGATCCCAAAGGCTTGGCACCACATTCTCTATTATATTTGGAGTGACTTCATTTCCACAGTTTAACAAATTACGTGCCCATGTATTTTTTCATTCATCAGCAAGCCCATAATATCCTCTTCACTTACTTCTCTACCCAATCTCTTTCAAAATCCACATGTAATATTCATATGTATAGAAGGTTCTTCATGCACCCATATCTATGGTCATCATCCTTTCCAACTTCAAAATTGTAACGTCCTGAGCCTATACCTTGGACGTAGCCGACACTCAAGAATCATTTTTGGTCCCCAAGCAAATCCTTGGCCTAGTTGACTACTTAGCAAAAGACCGATCAAGCATTTAAAGGCTTAACATAGAAGTCAATCATTAAAATAGTAAAATGCTCAAGTCATACTGTCTAAAAAAAATACTCAATGCAATAATAATAGTTTGCAAAACATCTCAAAAGAAAAGAAAAATACTGGAAGACTACTCAACTCTATGTGTCTATGAAGCCTCTATAGTTCAAAATGGATGTTAGTACAAGACCCACAACACCCTAAAATGATTAAACTTAAAATAAAAATGGAGTCCTATGAAATGCAAGGAGGCTCACCAAAACATAACTAGAGAGCTAAGTGGTCTCAAAGAAACGTCATTTGATGATCCTGAACACATGTATCCATAAAAAATACATGTCGAATGACATTAGTACATTGAATGTATGAGCATGTAATAAAGTTGGATGAATAAATAACTAAACTGATAAGGCTAAAGAACTACTCACCCTAACTCAAGTTATAGCATAGGTAAAATCTCTACCCGAAAAAATACTCTTTAAGCTATTAGGGAGATTCTATGATCGAAAACCATCACTCTGAGCAACGTGATGCTATAAAATCTCGCCCCTGCTACCATAACTGTCCTATAGCTTTCCAAGATATAGGACAGATCAACTAAGTAGATCCATTAAAGCTTTGCTCGAAAGAAATAAAGAGTCGTCTAAAAATTGGTGATCTTTATACACACTGTTGGCTACATGGTTTTATGAGGAAATGAGATTTTTTCCAAACGCTCCCATATCAGTTGCGAATACTCCTACTCAACAAACTTATATACACATGTTCAACAAGAAATACTCTTTCTTTGTTTTGAGGTAGTTAATCAAAAAATCCTCTTTAAGTGGCAATGTCTCAATTATCTCTGGAAACTCTTCATGAAAATCAAAGTTCTCTTTCTCAATGTGGAATGATACATTTGAGAATCAATTAGTTCCCTCATACTTTACTCAAAATCATCTTTAAACTCTACTCAAAACTCGTCTTTACTTTCTCAAAAATCAATTTAAGACAAAGAGTTTGGTTAAAAAATTCTCATTAAAAAGTCTATAATAAATCAAAAATAGGGTTCATGTTGAAAAATATACATGAACAATCAATTCAAAATTCTCAGTACAAGATATACAAACTCAATAATTAGGAGTAGAATTCAGAACTCAACAATGAAACTCATCTCAAGAATTATCAAAACTAAGGATATAACCTTAGATTATTCTTTAATGATAGTAAGTAGATGTAGGGTGTGAGGAGGAACTCAATCCATCACTATGATAGCCTTACATACCCGAAAGAATATTGTTTTTGATGAAATCGATGTAAAGTTGAAGAATTATCAAAACCCTAGCTTTTTCTCCCCTGGAACCTTGCTCTAATTTTCTAAGTGTCAATGAACATAAAATAATATATTAACACTATTTAGACCCTTAATTAGGTGAAAAAAGGATCAAGTTCAGGCTTTGAAGGGATGGGAAAATTCTAAAAAACCCTTCATTAAAACCATCAAAGTGGTCTACGGTTCTGAGCTACGGTCCATAAAAAATTCTATAGCCTGTACAGGTCAACTGTTTAACAACTTATGGGGACTTAAATTCTGAATAATCTCTACGGTCATTCTTATGGCCCGTAGACCTTTCTACGGTTAGTAATGTAACGACCTGATCCGTCATTATGGAAAAGTCGATGAAGAAAAAATTGAGGGTAAGAAAACTCTTTCATAATAAGTTAGAATTACCCAACCTAGTCAAGATTTAGAAAAAATCGGATACATTAAGGTGGAGAGAAAATCTAGTAATGAATAAATGATATAATTATGATTTTGTTACATGAGTGGATAGTTAAGATTATAAGGAAACTGTAGCACTTTACAAAATAAAATTTGGATGAGTAGAATTCCTGTAATTGATCTTTTTGTTAATGAGTACATTCTGCCTCTACTGAGGGTCCGCTGGAATGGGATAGACGCATTTTAAAGTCGCTTATAAACCCTAAAATGACCCTATCTGATATTTTTTGACTTTTAGGACTAAGGAGCGACCCCAGACGAGTACTTAATAGGTTTTCACCATTTTGAGGCCAAAGGTAAGATTTTAACTCCCCGAATCCATTTTCAATATGTAGATCCTATTTCCTTGGGTTATCATCGATTGGGAAAGGTTTTTATCTAATATTTGTGGTGTAAAAAGCCCTAAATTGGGTATTATGATCTTTGGTTTGGTCTAGGGCTATTGACTTTGTTATAATTTGAATAATTAGAGCTTTGATTGTTGATCCTTGCATATATCAATTGTTGTATAACTAGAACAAGCGGAAAGAATCCGGTAAGGGAAGATTCAATTGTTTTAGGGGATTAAAGCTTGGATTCGAGTTGTTATTGTGATATATGTTTGTTGTGATGGTTGTGATTTCATGTTAGTGTGATATATGTTTGTTGTTGCTTCATTATACTGCATGTATGCGAATGTTACATTATTGATCACACACTATGTAAAGAGTATGTACAAATAACTTTAAGCCATGAATAACATCTTGTTTTATGATTTTGATAATGTAGTTGTGTTTGATATTGTGATTGGGGATCGGATTTCCAAATTTCCAGCAAGCTTACTTGGATTGGATTGTCAAGTTTTGACATAAATATTGGAATAGGTAGCCATGTTCCGACACAACTATGGGATCGAATTGCCATGTTCTGGCAAGCTAACTGTGATCGGGTACCACGCGGTGCACTAACAATTTGAGTTTGGGTTCAATGAGAGGACCATTGGATTGAGTTCCATGAGAGGCCCAACTACTTGTGATAATTGTATTTATTGTTTGTGAACTATGACTTATGAATTCTCAAAGTGTTCTACTTAGTGTGAGTGGGGGAGTGAGACTCCATTCATGTATTGCACAAGTGAACTTTAAGAGTTGTTGTGTTGTGGTTCTCTTATGCTATGAAGATTGTGTTAATTAATGTCATTGATATTCGGTATGTTACATGGTTAAATTGTTGCTTTGACTTATAAATGTTTTACTTATTGGAATAGCCACGTCATTCTACCAGTACATGGTGGTTGTGTACTGATTATACACTTGCTCTTATTTTTGTTGTTGTCAGACCTCGATTAAGATAAAAGTGATTGTTTCGAGTTCAAGGGTGAGCTAGTTCTTTCAGGATGCCTTGAGTTATCTTTATTTAAGTCCACTTTCTTTGGACTCAAACTATTAGTTAAGGTGTTGTTTACTTTCGGGGTTGTACCCCTTGTTCTTAAATTTGTATTTAGTAGAGTTTTGATATAATGCTTTTAGGTTCTAGGTGTTAAATTCAGCATTGTTAGTTAATTAAACTTATTTCCGTAACTTGATTGCCTTAGTTTTAGTTTAGTTGCTTAGTTTGGATTGTAGAAGTGGTTCTCCCATCGAATGGTTAGTGTGGGTGCCGTCACGATGGTTTGGTAGTGATATGTAAGAACCTCCTGTAGAAATCAACTCCAAATTCCAAAATTTAACTAAGTCTGGATCACTTTTACAGAACCCATCTACAAACCTTCATTCATCATGCTGTCCTTAGGATCTAATTGTACACCTCAATTTTAAAATTCAAAATTTTACCAAGTATGAAACAACTGGGCACTTCCTACGACTCATAGAATATTTTACGATTTGTCATACACACTCGTGAATTTAACTTCATAAACTCAAATTTTGTTGACTCAACCTAGTTCTTGCGGTTCCCTTCCTATGGGCCGTAGAAACTTCTAAGATCAGTAGGTCGGTCCCATTGAACCTATTTCTCAACAATAATTTCAACAACGTTTTTACTTTACAAGTTATGGGGTGTTACATTATGTCCCTCTTGAAACCCTCTGTCCTTTAATGAGACAACACAAGCCTGAATCGTGTGGGAAAAAGTCTAAAAACCTAACACCAAGAATAATTCACACAAATTATGTAAACTCAACATATCAAACTGAAAAAGCACTTTACAAAGAGTTAGTACCTTTATTTGGGACTATATGGGGTCATATAGATCAGGATACCTAGTTTTCATGTCTTCCTCATCTTCCCAAGTAGCCTCCTCCACAAACTGATTTCTGTACAAGACCTTGACTGATGCAATCTCTTTGATTCTCAACTTACGAACCCACGTGAATCTCCTCATAAGATAGGTTGTATTTGATACCAATATTCTCGTTAGGAACAATAAATGAAGGATCAGCCAAACACTTATTTAGAATAGAGATGTGAAATACTAGACGGACTACTGCTAACTCTGGTGGTAGCTCTAGCTCATAAGCTACATTACAACTCTCTTAAATATCATCTAAGCTCCAATGTATCAGGGAATGAGATTCCCTTTCTTATCAAACCTCATAACACCCTTCACGGGTAAAACCTTCAAATAGACCCAACCTTTATCCTCGAAATCAAAATCTCTTCTCCTAATATATAGAGGAATTTTGACGACTCTACTATTTTTTTTACCTTTCTTGGATTATTTTAACCTTCTCTATGGATTGATGAACTAAGTCTATTCCTATAAACTTAGCTTCACCAGCCTCAAATCCCAAACCATCCAATAGGAGATCTACACCTTCGCTCATAAAGAGCCTAAAAAGGAATCATCTCATACTGGAGTACGGAAGGCAAGGGGACAGGGACGGGGACTGGGGGATGGACGAGATGGGGTACGACACTGGCGGGATTTTGCCGGGACCGGAATTGGGAAGACAAAAATACATCCCATCATGTCCCACTATATATACGGGATGGGACGGATGGAGGATTTTTTATTTTTTTATACACTTATTTATTTGTATTGAAATTATATGTTAGTGAGCAACATTTTTTGCTAATAAATAATGCTTAAGTTTTCAAATTTCAAATTCAATTTTCAAATTTCAAGTTTTAAGTTTTAAGTTTCAAATTTAAAATTTGAGAAGTTCAAGTTTGTATTTTAAATATTTTAAAGTAATTAAAACTTGAAATTTCAAATGTCAAAGTTTCAATTTTTAAATTAAGTATTTTAAAGTTTCAAACTTCAAATTTCAAATTCAATTTTCAATTTTCAAATTTCAAGGTTCAAGGTTCAAGTTTTAAATTTCAAATTTTTATTTTAAAATTTTAAAGTAATTTAAACTTGAAATTTCAAATGTTAAGTCTTAATTTTTAAATTAAGTATTTTAAAGTTTGTTTAGTATATATGTAAATATGTATGTATACATCAAAATTGAAATGTAAGACAATAATGGTATAAAAAAGACTTGAACAAAGTCTTAATTGCAACTTAGAACTTGAAGTTACAATTTACAAATATTAGTGGGGTAACTAATCTACGCAAGCACCTTCTAGGAGTTGTGTTTCAATTAGTTCTCATATGTAAAACTAATATTTGTTAAAAATATCAGACGAATAACTAATTTACGCAACCACCTTCTAGGAAGGGTTCTACTTAATTAGTTCTCGGATGTAATCTAATATCTGTATTTTTCTTTGAAATCCAATTCTAATTGTCGCATCATATTGATGGTGACATTTTTCGGTGCTGACAAACTTGATAGAAACTCTTGCGACTCTAATTCGTCATCACTAGATTCAATTACCGCTTTAACCCAAGCTTCTTGTTTTGGAATTTAACTTTGGCAAATCATAATTCCTCCTTTCGATATTGACCTAGTCTTTGAATAAAACTGATGTTTCCAAACTTTCTTCAGCCATTGAATGTCTATGATTGCTAATTTGAAACCTTACCGCACTAAAAGCAGCCTCTGATGCAATTGATGAACTTGAATAGCTAGTACATCAAGAACCATTTTGTTTAAAATTGGAAATGCAACGCTCTGCCTCTTTCACCATGTTAATAAATCTTCATTGTAATATTTGTTTTCACTGCTTCTAAAGATTGATTAAGATATTCTTCAAAATTATCACAGTTAGTAGAATTAAGACTAGAAAAACCTCCCATATAAGTTGAAATTCGAGCTTTAATCTCAGGATTAGAAGTTTGACCAACTTCTCCTTGAGTATTTTCTGTAGTTCTATATTTTCATCCAAGATTTTTGCTTCTAATTTTATGCTAGACATGCACGTTTCACAAGTTGGAATTTCTTTCGGTAACTTTTTTGAAGTTATCATCAAAGTCTTCTACAAGTTCCCTGCACACTTCGTAATTTTAAATAGAATAATTTAAAGTAGCCAATTAATAAATTATGATGAGGACATAGGAAAAAAATATGTTATAAACTTTTCACTGTATACCTTTAATTGCAACTCTAAATTTTTCAATATTTTTATATTTAGAAAATTGAATTGAAAGAGCACAAATATTTAGATTAAATAGTAGGATAATAAATTCCAGAAACATGGCTGTAGCATCATAAAAAAGTCTGAAAAATTCTAATAGTTCATTAGTTTCTTCCCAATCTTCGTCACAAATTCTATCTAATGGGTCAAAATTATGAGCATTAAACATCATTCCTTTATATTGGTAAGTAACTGAAAACATTTCATAAAAAGAATTTCACCTTGTTTTTACATGTATTGGAATTTTTCTTGGTTGCAATTCACATAGTAAACAAGGCTCATTAAATTCCCTAATTCTAGAAGCTTTATGAGCATAAAAAATTCAGGCAACAACATATTCAATTTTCATGCAACCACAATCAAATAATGGAATACCATCATGTACAAATAAATTTAATACATGTGCATCACATCTAACATGAAAAACATTATGTTACGACCCAAAAATGGGTGTGATGTCATTCGTCTTATATCCCACCAAGACAAGTCAACCTGAAACTCAACTAATACAATAAATTGTGAAAAATCTAAAATAATCTTAAAATACCCCCAAAATCTGATGGTCACGTGTACAAGCCTCTAAATTGTTACAATCGAATAAAAAATAAACATAAGTCTCATATGACGTTGTTTCTAGAATAGAACAAAATCATAAACAAGAGTAAGAAGGTCTGCTGAGATGACAATCAAAAACCTCACAAATCTCTAAGAAGCCTCGAAAAGAATAGAATAATATCAAGGTCCGGCCTATACCTACAAAATGTAAACGCAATGGGTGAGTACCAAACCACAACGGTACTTAGCAGTAAACCTCTAACACAAGCTAAGGGGATAAATACGTACTCTGCTACCCACCAACCGAACGTCCACACTACACCACTGCAATAAACCCTCCCAACCTAACACAACTACACCTCACAATTTACATAGCACTGTTCAACAACAACACTTAGACAATTTAAACATATGCTCGAACACCAACAATTCTGAAAAATACATATCCTCACAAAACTCGGTATCAGCAATCACACACGACGTTTCACAGAAATCCATTTCACAAGATCACAAAATCAATCATCAGTTCCTATGCAATTAGGGGCAATGCATGGAATGCAATGTCAAGTACAATGATGCATGTCTAATCTAGTGATACACACCCGCTGTCTCTCAGTACGGGACCCATGGGGGACATATCTGTCTATGCATCCATCACAACGGGTGATACGATCCTTGATAATAGTAATCATCGCGGTGTGCGATACCTTCCTCAAAATGTAATATCCACCGTGGCGCGCGATACATCCCTTAAAATGGTACATCCTCTTCAATTTCTCATTCTTTCTCTCATTCTTTCTCAATGCACATAGACTTGGTCACACTAATTCTCAAATATTGCAAATGAATATGTTTACAAAAATAACTAGGAAAGATGACCCTTTTCATAGCATTTCACATTCACAATACAACATCAACAATGATTCACAAGTCCTTTTCAAAGCCATTCTCCATTATCAACACTTAACACACAAGAATTAATCACATTGCTTTTATAATTAATTTTCACCATCATTTAGAATTAATCAATGTTGACAAGTCCACCCATGTCACGACCCAAAATGGGTTTGATGTCCCTCGTCCTTATCCCACCAAGACAAGTCCAGCCTAAACCCATATCTAACAAAGTGCGGAAGAATATGAACAATCCAACAATAATTTCTATTATGAAACCAAGTCATATTAATTCAATCCCCAAAACCCAGGTTGGTCACGTGCACAAACCCTCTCATGTAAATATTAGAATTGTTGCAACAAAAAATGAAGTCTAAAATTAAGTTGTCCCTTTCAATAAAAAACAATTCATAAACCTGGAGTGGAAGTGCGCTGAGATGACAAGCAACTAACCTCACAATCCTCCACAAGATGCCTTCGGAAACGAATAGAATGGAAGGTTATCACAAAAAACAGGCTCGTAACCTACAAAAATTTGTAGAAGGCAAGGGTGAGTACCAACCACGTGGTACTCAACAAGCAAACATCTAACACAATTTAAGTGAACAAAATACGGGTACTCCTTACACCCTATCTAAACGCTCCACGCTACAAGCTATCAGTTTACAGTTTACCAACAACCTCCACTCAATAAAACCACACACTCTAAATCAGTTTAACACATTCTCAATAACACTCAATATTCCAAACGTCCACAAGCTTCAGAGAAAACACTCACAAGATCAGCAAAACACGTGTTCAAGTTCATCAATAATATGGCAATGCCATGAGAGCATGTCAAATATAGTGATGCATGTCTTTCCTTAACCGATACACACCCCCCGCTGCTCCTCATTCCGGGAACCATAGGTGACATATCTGTCCATGCATCTGTCGTGGCGCACGATCATGACCCTCGATAATATAACTTTGCAGTGGCACGATACTCCCTCCCTCGAAATATGATATCCATCCTGCGCGCCGATACGACCTCGAAATGGTACATCCTCTTACCACAACCATGTCGTTAGATACATCAATGACATTCTCAATGACAATGAGGATCACAACCATCTTGATACCAAAGCGCAATTTACAACAAGGATACAACACCAACAAGATAGCAAAAAGTCAACAAATCATTCTCAACATAACACAAGGAAATACACGAATTTCATTACGCTTAACAAGAGTTTAGAAATTCACTGCCTCAAATAGTCGACAATCACGACTTCGGAACTTGATATCTTTTTTCCCCCCTTTTGTTTTTTCTTTTGAAGTTCCAATTCAAGCAATCTCTTCAAATTTTGTCATAAGAAGATTTCAAGAACGAAAATATCCACATTACTTTGTGTCTAGTCTAGACTCTAAAACTTCAACCAAACTTTACTCGATTATACAATCAAGGTTCATACTGTTAAGGTCAATAGATATTTCAATTATCAAAATTCCCTGTTTCAACCCTCGGGTCAAGTTTTTAATTATATTAATATTTTTTTTTTTTAATAAGCAAGTTGAAACAAATATTTCTTTTGACTTCTAAATGATGAAAAGCAATTCGGGCAACAGTCGCAGGTCAAAAATAATTACATAAAGATCATGCTTGAACAAGTAAAACCTCATCATGGTTACCAGACACCTTCATATCAAATTTAAGCTTCAGATATAATCTTGAACCATACAAATGTTCCGTCACAATACCATAATGTATCCCTATTCATAATCTCTAAATTCTTATTTCCTAAGGATTAATTCTAAAATAAAGGAAATGGCTGCCCAATCATCACTACATTAAAGGCAAACCAAAATTGGTACAAAGTTAAGTGTAAAAAGAATGGGGTATATGACCCTATGAGTCCTACAAACCTTTTACGAACAAATCATTTCCTCTCCCCTTTAATATAATATTATTTCCAGCTGCCATATTATTAGAAATTATTGATACATGCCGACTTGATGTAAGTACCTGAAGCAGTTTCGCAGATACTGAAACCATGAGTCGTTCTTTTTTTCTTTCCCTTTTACTTCTTATCTCAATTACATTGTGTATTAAAGTGATAAATTTTACTTCACTTATTTTTATTCAATATAGTCTTCAATGGCATAGGGTCTTAACTCAATTATCACTTATAGAGCTCATAACTATCGATTAATTAACTTAGTTAACAAATATCAAAATTCTAAAGAGGAGCTTTTGGGTCATTACATTATCCACCACTAAAAATCATGTTCGTCCTCGAACATAGAGTAAAAGTAATTACCTGAGCTTTCAAAAAGTTAGGATATCTCAGCACCTGTCCAGACTCCGTTCCAAGTTGCCTCTCCCAGGATCGGTGCTTCCATTGCACCTTCCACTGAAGCAATCTCTTTGGTCGCTAAAGCTTTCCGAATTTGCCTATCCAAAATCGCTATGGCTCCGTCCTCACATGCAAGTCTGGACCCCACTCCACAATTCACGTGACAGCACATGAGTTCCATCCTGAATATCCTTCCGAAGGCATAGAGACATGGAAAACAGGATGACTGCCCGAAAAAACTAAGGTGTCAAGGCCAACTTATAGGCCACCCTCTCCCACTTTGGCTCACAATCTCAAAGGGTCCAATGAAACCTAGGGATAAGCGTGCCCTCTTTCAAACTATCACAGCCCTTCATGGGTATACTCAGAGCCACATGATCACCCGCCATAAACACTAAGGCTCTAACTCTCCTGGTCTGCATACCTTCTTTTGCGACTTTGAGCCGTCAATAATCTATACTGACTCAATACGGACTTGCCCATAGCCAAGCATCTCTAAGCAGATTCTGTATCCAAAGAGTCCATCTCCGCCAATCAACCAACCATCTTGACTAAACACCGTCTTCCTAACAACGGCCTCAATGGGGCCATCTGATACTAGAGTGATAATTGTTTATTATAAGCAAACTCCTCTAACTGTAAAATGTGATCCCATCAGGCACCAAAATCGATCACACACGCTCGAAAGCATCTCTTCCATACCTGAATGGTTCGCTCAAGATTGACCATCTTGTCTGAGGTGAATTGCCCGTAATCATATCTTAACTGAGTACCCACCAGACCATGTTGTAATGTCGTCTTCCAGAAATGAGAAGGTAAATAGTGAAAACCTCGATCTGATATGATTAATTGGAACTCCATGTAGTCGCACAATCTGACTGATATATAGGTCGTTGTTAACTTTTTCTGCCGTATACTTCACCCGCACCGGCATGAAGTGGGCAGACTTGGTCATTCGATCACAATAACCCAAATGGGTATAACACTCTCGCTGTTGTAGGCCAAACCCACAACAAAGTCAATAGTACTCCACTCCCACTTCCAATTAGGAATAGGCATCCCCCTCTGAGATCCAACACCCCCCGGCCGCTGGTGCTCACACTTACCCTGTTGGCAAGTCAAACCCCTCGAAACAGGAAAGTCTGTACTATCTCTCTTCATCTCCACACACCACATGTAATGCTGACTCAGATCCTGATCTCTTTGTCTCTCCCGATTGGATGGCATACCGAGAAGATAGGCCTCTTCAAGGATCAATCTAATCGAATCCGCTGTCTTGTGCAAACAATCTTGCCTCCGAATCCTCAAAACACCCATCAAATCAAGGAAAACCTCCTTAGCTTCCCCTCTTAATACTTTTGTCTGAATGAGACATAACTTTTCATCACTTAACTGGTGTGCACGGATCTGCTCGACTAAAAGAATACCGAAGCCTCTATTAAAAGCAATCATCCCATCACTCTCCTCTGGGGTTGGAGATCTGCATTTGGACAATACTGTTATCTTAACAATTGGAACATCTCTAGCCAATGGTCTCTCTCCTCAATAACTAATAGATTGCAACATTCTTCCCCATGCTATGAAGTCTTCCATCAAATCATCGGCCACAACATTGGCCTTCCCCCGGATGATCCAGAATGGTCACATCATAGTCCTTCAAGCAACTCATGCCATCTCCTCTGTATCAAAGTTCAATCTTTTCTGACTAAAAGATATACTGAGACTAGACTCCGATGATCTTACAGATCTCACAATGCACTCCATATACATCATAAATGAACGTCATAACTTGAGTACAAATACCACATCCGCCAACTCCAGATCATGAGTAGGGTAGTTCTTCTCATTGTGACTGCAATTGTTGCCTAGACTCATAAGCAATCTTTTCCCCTTCTGGCTCAACACACCACCTCCATCAACTCCTGAAGCATCACAATACATTGTAAAGTCTAATACACCTCCTCAGGTAGAGTCACAGGAGCTGAAGTCATAACGTCTTGAGTTTTTTGAAGCTCTGCTCACTACTCCATCAGACCACTTCCCTGAAAACGCACACTCCGTCGAGCATCAATCTAGTTAATGGAGGCCCTGCAATAGTGAGAAAACTCTGGAACAAATCGGCATAATAACCTGCCAATCCACAAAACTTCGAATCTCAATAGGTGAAGTAGGGGGTTCGTCGTCCAGCCTCTAACTGCCTCAATTTTTGCCGGATCACTTCTAGTAACCCTCCAACTCCTTGTACACCCACATGTCCCAAGAATGTCACCAGACGTAAGCCAGAACTCAAACTTTGAGAACTTGGCATACAATTTATCCTTCTCAACCTCTGAAGTACAAATCCCAGGTGTCGGACCTGGTCCTCCTCATCTTTGGAGTAAACAAGATGCCATCGATGAAATAATCACAAAAGAATCAAGGTATGGTCCGATAACACACATTCATCAACTCCAGGAATGCTGCAGGGTCATTAGTCAATCCAAGGACTCACTAGAAACTCATAAGCCCATACCGTGTCCAGAAAAGCTGTCTTAAGGTATATCTGATGCCCTAATCTTCAACTGATGAATAACCCAGCACCTCTATCTAAAAAAATCAATCTTGATAACAATGATCGCCCTGTCACTGATCGAATAAGTCATCAATACGGGAAGAGTGCAATACTTATTCTTCACTGTTAACTTTTGTTCAAAACTGTCTGTACTCAATAAACATGCCTCATAGTCCCATCCTTTTTCTCCACAAACAATACAGGGGCCCCCCAAGTTGATACACTAGGGGGCCGAATAAAACCCTTAACTCATAGATCCTTCAACTGATCCTTCAATTCTTTCAACTCTGCTGCGGCCATACGATATGGAGGGATAGAAATCAGGCATAGTGCCTGGCTCTAATCCCTATCAAAATCGCTCTATCCCTCATCGGCTAAATGAAAACCACTGGAAGATCAGAAGGAAATAATCAAGGGAACCTCCCTGAACCACGGGAACAGTCCATGGGAGTTGTTTCATCAAAACGCTATATCCCGATAAAAGATAATAAGACAAACAACCCTCTCTACAATCCGAGCACGGATAAAAAGAATGACCTTGCTAGGATAAGAACCACAACATACTCTTCCAATCACATTTTTGGACAACCAGGCGATGGCTAACGTCATAGTCTTAGCATTACAATCAAGACAACATGATAAGGAGACAGCCAATCCATACCCCAGATAACATCAAAGTCAACCAATCCCCATAATGATTAAGTCTACCCAAGTGTCCATACCGCCAAAAAACCAGATATGGCATCGATAACCTCGTCCACCACTACGGGCTTACCCATGGGGTGTAGAAACACGAATAGGTCCAATCATGCTATCACTTAATCATATCAAATTTAGCAGAAAAATACGTAACACATAAGAGAATGTATAACCTGGATCAACACACAGACCAGGTTCGCTGGCATCACTGGGTATGATACCCTGTAAAAACAGCATCAGAGGTCTCTGCCTACGGTCTCCCAGGGAAAGCATAGCAGTGGCCTCCTCGTCCACCTCCCACTTGGGTGGTACCTCTACCCCCACTCTGCGAGCTGTAAATACCACTACTAAAAACTCTATCACCTCTACCTGATGAACTCCTCCACGACCTCTACCCTGTGTCTAGTGGTCTGTCGGAGTGGAAGAATTAGGTCGATGCCCCACCACGACTCTTTGAGAAGTACACTGCCACAGCTGCCGCATTAATGAATCGGGATCTCCACAAGTAAAACAAAATCTCTGGACCTGGAGCTGCTGTGTAGACACTGAAAACCCACATAATTTCCCTCTGCCCTATAGGTCGCGCGTGAACGTACGAGTCCTGACCCGGGCTATAAGAACCCTATATGTCTGGCCACCCTCAAATGTCCGGCAATAATCAGACCACTGGATTTACATATCGAACCCCATGTGACGGACTCCTAATCCAAACACTCTCGTAACTCTCCTCTCGGCAGGTAGTTAGAAACTCATGAGCGTCCTCGCTCTTCCCACCCTGAAACTGAGGTGGGTCCAATCTTTCGAAATGTCTCATACCTACGCTGCTCATCCTCTGTCAGAACAACCCTCGATGCAACTTGACCCCCACTGCTGTGAACATCATCTGAACCGCGGCTCTACTGTTAGTTGCCCCCCGCATCCTGAATAACTGAGCTTGTTGCTGCTATTGGGGTCTGAGCCCCCTCTCTAATTAACGAGAAGTCATGTGGTGTGATTCGCACGCACCGACCCGAGAAAAGCCCTCTATACACACTTAACAACAACCTCAATAGTGTATCCTGAAGCAAAGGTGTACTACGGATCTGGGGAACGTGGTCCTCTCCTGCCATCAATCTGAAACAGGTTCTGCCAGAGACCTCCTCTAGCATTGACCTCTCACTGGTGCTGCTCCACGTCCACGAACCTCTGGATGCTGTCGTACTCCTAGCACGACCTCTAGCTCGAGATCTACCCTACCTCTAGCCGCGGGGCGCCTCAACCAACTGCCACGGAAGTGCCGTCCCCTCTAACCCACCAGTAACATTAGTTCTAGTCCTCGTCATCTGTCAAAAAGAGTATCAACAACTCAGTACTAAAAAAGGTTACTAAGCACATGAGAAAGAATGAATAAAAGGGAAGTTCCCAGTATCCTTATAGCCTCTCAGAGATACGTACAGTACGTCATCTGTCTGTCCTGAGACTCTAACGATGACTCGTCTTTATACAGACGTAAGAACCTATGAACCTTTGGGCTCTGATACCATTTTGTCCACGATCCAAAATGGGTGTGATGGAACTCTTCTTATCCCAGTATTCCCACCAAGACAAGTCAGCCTAAAAGTAAAAACCCAATATCTCACAAGTGCCGGACGTAAATACAATCCAACAACAATTTTCTATATGAAACCAAGTAATTAATTCAATCCCCAACCAGGTTGTCACGTTCAACAGAGCCTCTAGGAAATATTAGAATAGAAACAAAATAAAAGTCTAAAAAATGAATTGTCTTTCAAGTAAAAACAAATTCCATAACTGGAGTAGGAAAGGTCGCTGAATGACAAGCAGCAACTCACATCCTCCACAAGAATGCCTGGAAACGAAGAGAATGAAGGTATCACAAAACCCTGTCTTCATAACATACAAAAAAGTGTAGAAGCAAGGGTTGAGTACCCAAACCAACGCAAACAAACGCGGTAAACTCAACAAGCAAACCTCTAAACACAAGTTAAGTTGAACAAAATACGTGTACTCCTACTTCCTACACCCTATCTAAACCTTCACGCTACAATCCTCAACATTTTACTGTTTACCAAAGCACACAACTCAATAACCCCACACTCTATCATTTTACAAATTCCAATAACAACTCAACTATTTAACAGTCACCAGCTTCAGAGTAAAAGAAACACACTCACAAGGATCAGCAAAACTTGTTCACAGTTCATCATCAATAATAAATGTGCATGCCATGAATGCATTTCAAATATAGTTATCAATGTCTTTCTTAAAAACGATACACCCCCTCTGTCCTTCTTTTTGGAACCCATTGGGGACATATCTTGTCCATCATCTGTCGCGAGAGCGCATGACACGTACCTTCGATAATAGTAACCTTCACGGCGCGCGATCGTCCCTCGAAATATGATATCCATCGCGGCAACGCTATAACGACCATCGAAATGGTACAATCCTCTTACCACCCAACCATGTCTCAGATACAATGCAAAGTTGACATGCTCAAAATGAAAATGAGATGACAACCATCTTGATACGAAAGCACAATTTACAACAAGGAATACAACACTAACAAATAAGCAACAAGTCTCCAAATAATTCTCAACATCACAATAATGAATACAAAACTAATTTTCACTAACTCTTAGCTTAACAAGAGTTTAGAAAATCCACTTGCCCTCAATAGTCGAACAATCACTTCGGAATTGAATCTTCCCTTTCTTTTGAAGTTTCCAATTCCAAGCAATCTATTCAAATATTTTTCCATAAAAGATTTCCAAGACAAAAAATATCCACATTATTTGTGTCTAGTCTAGACTTCTAAACTCACTCAAAAATTTACTCGACGTATACAATCAAGTTCCTAATTTTAAGGTCATTGATTTTTCAGTTATCAAAATTCAAGTTTCATTCCTTGGGTAATTTTAATTATTATTAATATTTTTTGTAATAAGCAAGTTGAAACAAATATGTCCCTTTTGACTTCTAATGAGAAAGCATTCGGGCCAAACAGTCGCAGGTCAAAATAATTACATAAGAGCATGCTTGAACAAGTTAACTCATCATGGTTACAGACACCTTCATATCAGATTTAGCTTCTATATATTTGAAAACCCTCCACAATGTTCCGTCCCATACCATACTGTATTCCTATTCATAATCTCTAAATTCTTATTTCCTAAGGATTAATTCTAAAATAAGGGCCATGGGCTGCCCACATCATCACTACATTAAAGGCCAAACCAAATTGGTACAAAGTTTAAGTTAAAAGAATGGGTATATGACACCTATTTATCTACAACCTTACGAGCAAATCATTCCTCTCCCATTTTAATATAATAATTTCCAATTATTATTTCCAACATGCTATATATGTAAGAATTTTGAAGAACATTCAGACTTGATGTATTACCTGAAGCAAGTTCGCAAGATGGCCAAACCCTGATTCGTTCTTTTTTTTCTCTCCCTTTACTTCTTATCTCAATTCATTGTGTATTAACAGTGATAAATTTTTACTCACTTATTTTATTAAATATCGTCTAAATGGCATAGGGTCCTAAATAAAATTTCTCACTTTAGCCCAAAACTATCAATTATTAACTTAAGTAAACAAATATTCCAAAATTCTAAAAGAGGAGCTTTGGGTCATTACAACCCATCACCAATTTCCATTACGTCAAAACATATACCACAAGGAATTACACACATTACATACACTTAAAAAGGGTTTAGAAATCCACTTGCCTCAAATAGTCGAACAATGACTCCAGAACTTGAGCCTTCCCTTTTTGTTAGCTTCCAAACTAATGCAATCTATCAAAATATAGAATCACGAACTATAGGTTTAGTCTAGACACAAAAACTCATTCAATTCTATAATCAAGTTCTTAAGTTTTGATCCCAACTAATATGTCAACTCTCATATTTTCCGAATTTCAAGTCTAGAGTTAAGTTCCAACTTCTCCAATTTCATAAATCTAATAATATTCATATAATACAATACAATCTATATTTGATTACCTATATTTATATATTAAAACTTCAATTTTTAAGTAACAACTATAAGGTAAATTTCATAATTTGAGTCAAGTTACACCACATGTAACTCCGCCAAAAAAAAATTTAACCCAATTCCAATAATTTGTAGACAATGATTAATCCATCATTGTTTTATTATTATTTCCCAATAATTAACTTTAATTTTCCAATTCAAGTTTAATAGCTATTACTATACGTATATAAAAAAATTAATTTTCCACCAAATATAATAATTGAGCATATATATACTATCACTTAGCATAACTTATTTGGAACATTTTTCTTTTCTTTTTACTTGAAGCAATTATGAAGCAGTAATGTTGTTTGTTCTTTTGGTGGTCGCCGCACGAGGTTCCTTTCGTCCTCTTCTTTATTTTCTTATTAAATTAGGTACTAAAAGTGATAAGCCCTAATAACTTATTTTAATATGGATCAAATAGTATAGATTATTAAATAAATTATCATTATAGCCCATTTATTATTGATTAAGTCAATTATCTACAATTATCCGTCAATTAATTAATCCTAGTTAAACGAATATTTAAAATTTTTAAAAATGACCTTTTGGGTAATCACACTTTATTATCAGTTGGACATATTTTAACTTTTAACATACTAGCAGCATTTGTATTATTAGACACACTATCTAATGCGAAAGACATTACTTTATCTATAAACATGTAATAATTTAAAACACTCAAATTATTTCAAGCTAACTATGCACCCATTTTTCTCTCTACACATTCTTTATAACTTAAGATTTTTTTTTTTGCAAATTCTAGTTATGATCAATCCAATGTGCTGTAAAACTAAAATAATCATGTCCATTAACACTACGATCCATGTCCGAAGTTATAGACACTCTATAATCTAATATGCGAACAAACAACGAAGATATTGACAATGTTTACCTTGATATATAAAACATCATATTTAATAGTATTTTTTGCAAAACCTCTAAAAGCAGGACTATAATTTGTTGAATATATTTAATAAAACCTGGTTTTGAAGGAAAACTATAAAGCAAATAACAAACATAAACCATTTTAACTAAATTTTCGCGATCTCTTTCCTTATTATATTTACGTTGTGGTAGTGGACCACCGTGGTTAGAAGAATCTAATGTTCCTTGAACCATGTTAGAAGCCCCTACCGATTCATTAACATTAATATCAAAATCATTAACCTGAAGTTCTTTTCCTATCAGCTAATGTTTTAGCTTCTTTATATTGAATTGGTACACAAGATAACAAATGTCTATTTAAGCCCCCCCGTCCCACCTTGACCCCCACCTTGTCTATGTTTAAAAGGTTGTTTACACTTGTTACAAATATCAACAAACTTTTTCTTATCGAAAGTCATAAATTGCCACATAACAGAAGTTTTAGGACATTGATACTTCATCTTCTCCCTTGTGGGAGGTATAAGGGATGAACTTCCACAATTTTGCTCTGTTAAGTTTGTAGTTTTATTTGTAACTTGTGTCACCGGACTAGTAGGTGTATCTTCTAGTTCCTCTTTTCCCGAATAATTTTCTACTTATTCACCTGAATTTTTATCAAGATTAGGATTAATATCACCATACGTCGTTCTAAATTGTCATGATCAGTGAACAGTTGACCAATTCTAAGAAGTATTACATTTGTATTAAATTTAATTCTAAACATTGTTTCGAAGATTACCCCCACATATACTCTTATTTTTTCCTTACTACTATGTCTTTTACCAAATAATAATTTTAATAATGATACCATTGTATTCTTTCTCTTTTCCTTGCTATACTTTTTTTTTTTTTTTTTTTGCTAGAACTCTATTTTTTAAGTTATACTATAAAGTGTAATATAAAAATAATAATAACACAAAAATTAAAGACGAAATAAAATATAAATATTATGAAACAAATGTATCAAACGCCTGCGTTAATAATAGACGTTAAACCAATTCTTGAAGCTTGTAATTTATTGTAACTTGTAATTTCAAACTCCAAAACTTGATAGCAAATATGAGAATTATATATTATGATATAATATGAAAATTTAGAATTGAAATATACGTATTATAATAATATGAGAAATGGAATAAAAAATTAAGACTTACGAATTCGCTCTGCGCGGCTCTCCCCCCTCGCTGCCGCCTCCGTGCTTTTTGGTCCGCCCTCCTCCGCGCTCCGCTGGGTCTTTTCTCCCTCCTCACCCCTGATTTCAGTGTAGTTTCTGATCACTTGAGAGTCTCCCTTAAGGTATTCAAAGTAGGGGTTGTGTCCACGCCCCCCCAACACCCGCCGCGCGTGCCCGTCCCCACGCTTATCTTTACTAGGTTGAGGCGAACAACATCTACACCCCAACTTTACCAACATTTCAACCATAATAAACAAAAATATAATGCGAAGCCTCAAATCAATCTATTAAATGACCACTAAACAACTTTCTAAAGTTTATCAACTATTAATCGCCCAAAAATCAGTCAGTCATCACAAAATCCAAGAACACCTCTATCCTCAATTTCTAAATCAGAGTAATTAAGAAGCTAAAATAAGTAACAGATGGTCCATGTCCGAACTTCAAGACATCAAGACGTGAATGAGGAGAATCCAGTCGACTCTGAAAGTAAATAGCTCAAAACCCTGAATCCTGACGTGCTGAAGACGGCTAGAGTGAGGGACGAGTCGAAGTCAATTGTGCATGCACTTTCTGCACTCCACAAAACAACAGATAAAGAACTAAAATTAGGGGTCCATACAAGGAACCGTACTTCGTAGGTATCAAATCAAAATCATCGGCCAACTCAAAGTATAAAGCAAATATATATCAAATAATATTATAAAATCAAACTACAGATCCTCAAAACAGGTGGCAACAACAAGTACACAAGAACATGGGCAACACACATCAGCGCACTATGAGACTGACTCAAGCCTCCACGACCATCTCCATTTTGGGACATAGATTCTTTCGAAATTGAGTATATACATGATTCAAAGATTCCTTCTCTTTAATTTCTTATCGTGTCGGAACGTGACACTCCTTCTCCGTATCCCTAAATAATCGACGGTCGGACGTGACAAACCGCCGATCCCCTAATACTACTTGTCCGAACTTTACACCGCCCGATCCCCCTAATACTCACGTGTCGGAACGTGAAACATGGACACCCACCCTATCCCCTATACTACGTGTCGGAACCTGAACCCCCCGATCCACTAATCTCATATTCTCTTCAATCAAGTCTTCGTTATGATGCCAAGTGCCATCTTACAGAGAGAATTCAAAGATTTAAGATTCACATCAACAACAACAAACACACATCAAGCATATAGAATCCTGTACCATACCATCCAATACATATCAATCTCGCTATTAGAGTTTTACTATGAAGAGACATAAACCATAACCTTACCTCCACCACCTAAGATCGCGATCAAACACGTTACTTCTCAGATGCCTTTTGCTTTCCTCCCTCTTCTCTTCTCCCTTTTCCCTCTCCTCGCGCCGTTCTCCCTCTCTCTTTCCTGTTCTTTTTAATTTTTCCTCTCCCCAATAGTCTTTTTCTTTTACCCTAATTATCATATAGTTCAATTATAAAAGATGATAAAAGTCAACCCACTATTTATTTTAAGGTTTACTTCTTTTAAAAACCCAAGTAAATACTTATCAAACTCCCCCCCCCGATTTCATGAAGTTTGTCATGAATGGTCCCAAACACCCCTTAAAAACTTTAGGCCGAATCCAACCCATCGAGGTTAAACCGCAACCTGTGACGGCCCGTCGTGTCTATGCACGGTACGTCCTGCAGGTCCCTTCACAAGATGCAGAGAATTACATTTAGTCAAGGGTTTTGTGATGGTCCATCGTATCTACGACGTCCCGTGCGCAGCTCCGTCCGCGGAGTTCATAAGTCGCATCCCCAGTACCCAGATTTCAGAGTTGAAGTGTTTTGGCACGAAGACGCTCGACGGACCGTTGTCCTAATTACGGTCCATCCTACTTGTCTCGAGGAAATGAAGGTAGAAACAGGAAAATTACAACATGTGGTGGGACGACGGTTTCCATGACGGCCGTCATGGCCATGACGGGTCCGTCGCGTGATCACGTCGACCCCGTCAGTATTTTATCACAAATGATTCTAAACTGCCCGAAAACGACTAAACATCGTACAGGGTGTGGAGGGGTGTTGGGGAAGTTGAAATAATGAATAAATCAAATAACACACAACAATGATCTCAAATGTTTTAAAAATCATTCAACGTTTATATTGCTATAACTTCTTCACATGAATCTCCAAGATAATTAAGTGTATTTCTTCATGTGTTGAACTTGTAACCAAAATAATATGATGAATCTTCAAAATAGTAATCTATGATTTTCATCAAAGTGAAGGTCATATCGTGACAATCATCTTTTCTATATGTCTTCTTTTTTGATTACTTAAGTAGCATTATTGATGAGAAAAAGTTGAGAAAATAAATTCAAAGATTATACAGAAAAAAAGAATGAAAAAATGGAAAATGAAATGTAACATCTCCAAAGAAGATTTGGTATTTATAGATAAAATAATCCATGAAATAGTTTAAAATGAATTGAAAAAGACATGCTATTTTAAGTAGAATAATGTCATAGCGGGATTTGTTGTAACTTATTTCATATAATTACAATATTAAATATATGAATTTTTTACTTCATAACAAAATAATTTTATTAAGATGAGAAAAAAAAGACAAAAAAAGACAAAAGAAGAAACAAATGAGGCCATATAGTGGGTACCACATCATCACCTTGTTTTTGATTCTCCTTTATATATATATTAATAATATATATATTTATATATTATCTATTATCTATATCTATATATCTATATATAGTATATATTATATAATATAATATATGATATATACGATATGGACATCTGGTGGAGTGAGGTTCAAAAGAGGATTAAAAAACCATTTGATTAAAACCATAGTAAAGACCAGACTAATATATGTCTTCTCTTAGATGTTTGGTGGAATTCTATTCTAGCAGTAAGCATCTAGAGGGACAACTATGGTTCAAGGTGAATTAAATACTTCGAAACCCCAAGAGGTCCTCTTACACATCGAACCTATTAAAGGATCGTGATCGTGAAATTCTGCTAAAATGCTGTTTGTTTTTTGGTTTACCTTTTAATTTTGGAGAGCATCTGGTTTTATTGTATAATTTGTGATACTATAATCCTGTTTTAAAGGTTTTTTAATATAGAGCAGCATGGTAAAAAGGATTTTTTAATTTCAAGAAAAATTTGGTCAATTTTGCATGCCTATTTTGAACTAAGGGGATAGTAAGTTTTGCTATTACCATTGATATGGGTCGTAGTCCTTAATGTTTTGAATTTTTTACTGTTCCTACTCTACACTTGAACTGACTTAATTGGAAGTTACAGAAAAGAAGTATTTGTTATAAACTTTGTCCAAAGAAAAAAGTGGAATATATATTGCTACTATTGTGGTTGAATTTTTAGATTTTTCGGTCTTTGTGATTAACGTCAGTAGTATTAACTTTGGATAATGTTTCTATCGACTAATTTAATGCTATTAATATGCTAGAACCTAGATTTTGTCTTATTAGTAAATATGCTTTTCGTGTTAGATGTGTTGCGCATATATTAAATTTGGTTGTTAGTGACGGTGTGAAATTATTTGAAAATAGTTGTGATAAAGTTGATAATGCTTGTTTTTATATTTTCATATGAATAGTAGCAGTAGAATCAATTTTAAGAGCTATGTAATGCATTTAAACTTCCTTTTAAAAAAGTTTTGAAGCATGTAAAAACTAGGTGGTATTCCTTTTTTTATATGCTTGAAGTTACTTATACATATAGAGAACCTATTACTATACAATTTAATAGTCATAATCTTTATGATGAATCACATTAGTAATAGTGATTGAATGAATGGTAATGGAACTTAAAATATTTTTTGAAATCATTTTATGATGCTATTAAATTTTTTCTGGAATAATTATCCTACAATTTTCTGACAAATTTTAATACACTATGGAGATTTCCTCTTCTTTTTGACTCAAAACAATGAATTATTTTACCACTACGATTGAAGTTATGGATTATACAACTTAGAAATAATTTTTTCCAATCCCTGCAATTTTTTTTTTTTTTTTTTTTTATTTAACACATTCTTTTCAACCCCGACTATAAAGAATAGGGGTGCAAAAAGCTTAGTTGGAATGCTTTAATCAATTTAGATGATTCAACTAGAAGAAGAAGCTACTAGAATCTAATTTGATAACATGTCAAAATAGTATAAAATTACCTTGTTCAAAACACAAAAGTATGTCGCTCAATATTCTTCCTTAGATACTGTGAAAATCCTCAAATGTCTATGCTCGAGTAGGGTTCTCAGTGAATGAAAAATAAACTTGCCCTTACTCTTCTAAATAAATGTGAATTTGTAAAATATTTTAAACGGGCTAGGATAATATTACAAACTATGAAGGTATATCACAAACATTGAAATGGTAACGGGATAGTGGAAATCAATTTTCAAAACATAGTATGATGGTGAAAGATGTGCTTGCAATTCAAGGATCATTCGTATGTTTCGCAGGTGCTTCGCGCGAAATATTTCATAACTGGAGACAATAGATTATCGTTGCAAAAGAATACATTTGGAGATTTTCGGTGCTGTTTAGAGATTGGATATATGTTGAGTGGAAAAATCAAGGACTTCCGAAGTTAGATAGTCAATTTGAACATTTCATAGATTCAACCATTGGATGTGATAGAGACGATGACATGGAACTTCAAGATCGTCAACAAGATTTACCAAGACTAGTAGTTCACGATCAATCTTTAGCTGAGTTAGGAAAGAATTTATGGGACTATACAACTATTAGTATTACAATCGAGGTTTAGTTGAAATAGATCCCTTCCTAGAAGGTGGCTGCGTAAATTATGCACTCTACTAATAATTGTAAATTGAAATTGTAACTTGTAATACAAATTTGAATAAATTAGGGTGATATTTTTAATTTGTGTAATTGTTTTATCCTTATTTTTATTTAACTTTTTAAAATTACAAATTTAAGTTATTTAAATTACAATTTATAAATATACATTATAAGTTATAACATATTAATAAGTAATAACTTATAAACATCAAAAGATTTAAATCATGAAATCTTAACTTAAGATCAAAACATTTTTTTTAAAGAAAACTTTATTAAACTTAACTTGCAAACTTAATAAGTATTTTTCCTAAAAAAAAATCTTTAAAATAAAATTACAAAAAATTACATTATCAAATTTTAAAAAACTATTATTTTAAACTTAGAAAGACAAAACAAATATTCATTTTCGTAATTCAAAAAATCGTAATAACCAAAAAAAGTTAATCATATAACCTTTGGTGTTCTACCTTGTTAGCAATTTGGAAACATAACAACAAAATTTGCAATACACTTCTTCATACTATTCCACCAAAAGACTTCTCTCAAGTCATGGTACATCTTTGTGGAGCCTGAATGGATTCAATATCGTTAATTATGAACTTCTGCCATAATCATCTCTTGAAGTTCATCCACCTTTGGAACATACAATCTACCTTGATATCTCAACACACAATCTCCCTCTTTTTCAAAAGCTATCACTTTCTATTTCTGAACATTTGCACTTCAGCTCAAGTAAGATGGGGTCTGTGTTGCAACGAAAAGATGACTATAAAAAATCTAAAAATAAGAAATACCAAGTTTATTGTGGAAAACCCTTCAAACCGAAGGTAACACTCACGGGATCAACAAAATATGATATGTTTCACTATAAAAATAATAGGGCTATAATATTCTTCTGATGGCTACACAACAAGTGCCAAAAGATAATAAAGAATATCTACACAAACAAAATATAAATAGAAAGAAACACCACCCAAACTCCGTTGTTGTGAGGGGACCTAAAATAGCATCCAGCTGACCTCAAATTCAATATCCACAATTCAAATCAACCACCAATATGTCAGGAACATTCATTCGACATTTAAACCCGATCCAACAGTTAGTTAATCAAGCAACATGACTGAAGGTTGTTGGTAAGAGAAAAAGATTGCAACAAAAGAACCTGTTTTCTTCTCTCTTCTCCCTTGTGAAAAGCTATCTCAAAAACCTATTTTATGTGCTAATTTCTTTCAAAGACAATACTAATGAGCAAATGAATTATTCTCTCAAACAAATACTCTATTATAGAGTTGTGTTTTTCCTCACAAAGCCAAAACCAACTCCAGATAGAACTACAATTCCAATAATTTTCCTAATAGAATAGAAAACCAAATGAAGAGAATAATTCTAATTCTTTTCGAAGTAGGATTAGTCCATGGGCCTTTGGCCGGAGCATGGGCCATAAACCGACAAACTCCCCCTCCAGCCAAGGGATAAAATGGACTTCAAGTGGGGGAACTAGATAGGCTTCATGCCTTCCACTTTTTTTTCAAAATTCATTGTTGTCTTTGATCACCAATTTTGTAAGCATATATAATGGATTGTCATCATTGTGTTTCTTCACAATCTCAAATAGTTTCTCTTTCAGGGCCATTCTAATCCAATGATACTTGTTACTAATATTCTTGGACTGAGTATTAATGGTAGAGTTCTTGGTAATTTAAATATCACTTTGATTATTACAAAACAAAATGAACCTCGATTGTTCAAAGTCAAGATATTTGACAAACTCCTTCGTCCAAAGAAATTCTTTGTCTCCTTCAATGATGGAAATGTATTCACTTTTTGTGGTAGATAGAGCTTCACACTTTTGTAGTCTTGATTGCCAAGAAATAGCCTCCCCTCTAAAAAGGATCAAATAACCAAAAGTGGATTTTGAATTGTCAATATTTCCTACTCTGATTGTGTAGCATACAAGTTCATACTTTACACTACCAAAGCACAACTCCATATCTAAAGTACCCTTCAAATATCTTACTATTCATTTCACTATAGTCGAATGCTTTTTCTATGATTGGAAACAAATCTGCTAATGGTACCAATAATACGTGCAATATCTGGTCTAGTACAAACCATATCATTCATGAAAATACCAACTGCATAAGAGTATGGAATACATGCCATCTTATTCTTCTTTCCAGTAGTAGATGGACTCTAGGTTGTACTCAACTTGAAGTGGTTAGCAAGAGGCCTATTGACCATTTTTGTCTCTGTCATGTTGAACCTCTTGAGTACTTTCTCAATATACTCCTTTAGGGATAATGATTACTCCTTGTTGTGTCTATCTCGATGAATTTGTATGCCTAAAATCATTATTCTTCTTTCATTAGTAGATGGACTCTAGGTTATACTCAACTTGAAGGGTTTATTAAGAGGCCTACTGACCATTTTTGTCTCTTGTCATTTTGAACCTATTGAGTACTTTCTCAATATACTCCTTTTGGGATAATTATAACTCTTTGTTGTGTCTATCTCGATGAATTTGTATGCCTAAGATCATATTTGCTGGACCCAAGTCCTTTATTGTGAATGATTTGCTCAATTCCATCTTAAGGACTACAATTCTAGATTTATTTTTTCCAAATAATCATCATATCGTCCATATAAATTAGTAAGATAATAAAATCATCATTAGGGAATTTCAGAAATAATACACATTGATTTGAAAAAGTTTTCTTTTATCCATGATTTTCAATGACAAATTCAAACTTCAAGTTGTACTGCCTTGGAGCTTGTTTCAAGCCATACAAGCTTCTTTCAAATTGCAAACATGTTTTTCATTTTCTCTAACTATGAAGTCTTTAGGTTTCTCCATGGAAATCCTCTTACAAAGACCTATGAAGAAAGGCAGTCTTGATATCCATATGCTCAACCTCTTAATCTGTACTTATGGCTAAGCCTAGAACCATACGAACTAAATACATTTTCACAACAGGGGAGAGAAAATTTCACTTAAGTCAATTCCCTTTATTTGATATAAACCTTTGAGAACTAACCTAGACTTGCATCTAGGCGCAGATGTATGTTGCCCTTGCTTTAATATGAAGATTGATTTCTTTGTTAAAGATTTAATTCCTTTCGGTAACTTATCTAGCTCATATGTGCCATTCTCGTAGAGTGACTTCATTTCGTGTTCCATGGCTTCTACCCACCTTTATCTATGATTAGTTAGAATGACTACATTAGAACCTTCACATTCTCCCAGGTGAGTCTAAATGATATACTCATTAGGAGAATAACATGTTGAGCTTCTCTTCTTTCTAGTGGATTTATACAAGAGGGTATATCCGGTAGCATCAAAGTAGTCACCAACTGAGTTGGTTTATGTCAATCAACAAACATAATCATTGGAGATCTAGAATTCGCACCGTATCATTATGTTGGGTTCATTGAGTGGCAAATATGTACAATAATAGGGACACTATCAACATCAACAAAGCTCACATTCAATATGAGAATTTCGGTCTCTCAGCCTTGTCAATATCTTCAATAGTGTGCGTCCAAAAACAAAACATTACGAGGTAGTTCAATGAGACTTTTTGCCAATTCAGATCATAAAAGAGATATCCAAACTCATCGTGGACCATAAGGTGAAGTTGACTATTAGTTTTAAAATTCCAATTTTAACTTCATATTTTGGAAACACCCCCACACACAAGCTTTAACAACAAACACTTTTAAGTGATCAGAGGGAAAACATACTTAGCAAACCAACTTGTTTGGAAACATCACTATCCAAAGAATTAACATGATACAAAGTGATAACTAGAAGAAAACAATGTAAGTGCTTAGCCCAAAACGAGAATTGGAAGTTGATCTTGAAAGCAGCCACATCTAACTCTCTCAACGTAAGTTTGTTCATTCTTTCTGCCAAAGCATTAATTGAGGAGTCTTTGCAAGAGTCTTCTGATGATGAATTCCTTTCGATCTTTAGTAATTATGAAAGGGAGCAATATACTCACCACAATTATCAATGCGAATACATTTTAATTTCTTTCCTGTTTGTCTCTCAGATATGGCTTGAAACTTCTTAAACACTCAAGTACTACAAAAATAGGTCATTTTGTAGAGTTTTTTTTTAAATTTATTTGTGGGAGTTTTGACCCGCACAAAATTAATTGAGGCGGTTTTAGAAACTGTCACAATCACGTATGCCACGAGCATATTTGTGATGCTTTGATATAACCACTATTACGTCTGCCAAAAAATGAATTTTTGTGTTGTTTTTTAAAATCAATTTGTGGTAATTCGTAACCCTTTAGAACTTTAATATCTATACGTTACAAGGGTTTATAACCCAAAAAATATAATCTGGATATATTATTTAATTCTTCTGAAAGGGTTTTTACCATTTTTTTCTACCCTCCCTAGGAGCTCACACCCCTTTTCCACCCTTGGTGACTCGAACTTGCAACCCAAATCCTACCCCTTTTTCTCCCTTGGTGACTCGAACTTGCAACAGTTGAGTTGAATATGAGGGGTACTTACCATCCAACCAACTCCCTCTCATCATTAAAAAACTTGAGTTCTGCCATTTATAACATAGACTACATTTAAAATATTCAAGTTACAAAATAACTTAAATCTTGATTCATGACAAATTGACCCTAATAAGTAACTATGTTTGATAACTTAAATTTTAAAACTTTAACAAGTGATTCAACATTAAACAAATGTAAAACATGTAATATAGTAATTTGATTATAGTTATTTGAATTTATTATTTTATTTCATATTTTCCTTCATCACAACAACACAATTGTCACGACCCAAAACGGGCCGCGACTGGCACCCACACTTATCTACTATGTGAGCGAATCAAACCATCCATTTACCAACGTTTCACCCATTAAATAAAAAAAAAATGCGGAAGACTTAAAACTCATTAATGAAAACCAATTCAATAACTTCTAAAATTCAACATATATATAGTTCCCCAAAATCTGGAAGTCAATCACCACAAGCAACATCTATGACAAATATAAAACGTAAGAGTATTCTAAGAAGATAAAATAAACAAAAGCTGGTCCATGCCGGAACTTCAAGCATCAAGAAATGGAGAAGAAGATCCCGCAAAGCTAGAAGCATTAGCTCAACCCTGAAATCCGGTGTATTGAAGACTGGCTAGAGTTGCGGTTGAGTTGAGACGACGGTAGGTTTGCCTTGCACTCCACAAAACAAAGAAAGAAACATCCAGGTTAGGCTGGTCAGTACAAAACACGAGTACATGAGTAGGTATCATCGGGCAACTCAAAATAGAAATAGATATAAAGATTAATATCACAAATCAAACATATAATACCCACATTGTAGAACAACAGTACTTGTAATCGTCAATAAATAAGCCAAAGTTCACTCAGAAGGACTCAAGCATCATTACCATACCCAGGTGGGAACTAGGTCGTTAGATTAAGTATATTAAATATTTACAAGATTCATTATCTTCTATCCTGGTGTCGGACCGTGCACTCCGATCCTCATTAATAAATCCTGGGTGTCGGAAAAACGTGACACCGATCCATATTCTATCCTGGTGCCGGAATGTGGCACTCCGATCCTCATCATACTATCCTGGGGATCGGAACGTGAACACCCATCATATTCTATCCTGGTGCGGACGTGGCACTCCGATCCTCATCATACTATCCTGGTGTCGGAACGTGACACCCGGATCCATATTGTATCCTGTGACAAGAAAGTGGCACCAGATCTCTATTTCTACCCTGGTGTCGGATGTGACACACGATACCCGAAACCTCTCTTTAGTTCATCAAGCCTTCTTTTATACTAAGGCATCACATCATTAACAAGCGGTTTTCAAGATAAAATTCCATTAGCTTTATCATGCTAGTTTCATCACAATTAATATATTAAAAACTCATCATGGCATACAACACAAATTACGCATATAGAAGGGTTTACAATATACCCATACATATCATTCTTATTAAGCGTTTACTATGAAATAGGCATAAACCATAACCTTACCTCCACCGAAGAATTGGATTCAAGCAAGCAATTCCCAAAAGCTTTGTTTTCCTCTGTCGTTTTACCCTTTCTCTTCGATTCTCTCCTCTCTTTGTTCTTTCATTTTCGATTCAACCGTTTCCTTTTACCCTAATTAGCATATAATAATTGATAAAAAGATGGAATAATAAACCCACTAATTAAACTTCAAGGTTACCTCTTTTAACCCTCAAGTAATTAGACTGATTAAATTACCCCCCCACTCTTATAATTAAGAGGAAAATTAGTCCATCTTATACGTTTTAAGGGCGTTTTGACTATTTCCTGCGTTTAATGATAACGTTAGGGGGTTATGTTAATAAGTCTAATATTGGGGGGAATAAAGAGGTGTAACCTTTAATTAATTAGTGGGTTAGATTTGCCATCTTTTAGTCTTCATATATACAATTAGGGGTAAAAGAAAGAGGGTTTGAATAAGAAACAGAAAAAGATAGAAAGAGGGGGAGAGAGGGAGAACGAGGCTAAGTAGAGAGAGAGTAGAGAGAGAGAGAAAGAAGAGGACAACCAGGGTTTGAGGACATTTGCTTGCTTGATCACGAATCTTCGGTGGAGGTAGTTATGGTTTTTTTACACTATTAGTCGTAAAAGCTTAATTAGCGAATGAATGTGGTGGGTAGTATGATAGAAGAGTTTCTTTATGCTTTTTAATTGTGTGCATGCATGCTGTGATTTTATATAATGATTGTGGATGAAACAGCATGATGAAGCTATTAATCCAAATTCTGATTCAAAAACTAATCTCTTGTTAAATGTATGCTTGAGAGAAAAGAAGGCGTGATGAAATAAGTGATGCTGTAACGACCTGTTTAGTCGTTTTGAGCAACAGATTGCTATTCTGGAAAAAACTGAGGAAGAGATGAAGGAGGGCCACGACGGACCGTCACGGGCACGACGAACAGGCAGTGGAGGTTTGTAGTTTCAAAACACTTAGAAAAAAATCTGAAGTGGGTGGTACTGAAAATCGACTTCTGAACGTCGTGACGGTAGTGGAAGACGACGTGCAGGCGCGACGGACCCGCCACAGGCATCCACTTAAAAAGAGTCTCTGTGGGCATAGACGGACAGCAAGACGACCGTCGCAGGCGCGGAGGCCCGTCACGGGATCAGCAGTACCAGTTCGGGTTCGGATTTCTTTACACGTTTAAGGGGACGTTTTTGACTATCATGCTGTAACTTATAAAGTTATAGGGTTAATGTTAATAAGTCTAATTACTGGGGGTTTTTTACAAGAGGTAACCTTAAAGTTAATTCGTGGATTATTAGGGCCATCTTTTAAACTTAATTCTATAATATTAGGGTGAAATGGAAAAGAAAGAGGTTTGAATAAGAAAAATAAAGAACAAAGAGAGACAGAAAAGAAGAAGAGTGAGCAACGAGTAGCGAGGAGAGGAAACGAAGAAGATAGCAGGAATTTGAGAAGATAGCTTGTTGACACTAATTTCGGTGGAGGTAGGTTAGTGGTTTCCCTGAAGATATCGATNTGTAGGGTTATGGTTCCCTTACGATATTCGTAGGAAACTCTTAATAGTGAATGATATGTGTTGGGTAGTATTATAGAGTCTTCTTTATGCTTAATTGTGTGAGCATGATGTGATTGTATATGATATATGACTGTGATGAAACAAGCATAATGAAGCTCATTGAATCCCAAATCTTGATTAAAACCTAATTCTCTTGTTAATGATGATGCCTTGGTATAAAAGAAGGCTGATTGAATAAAGTAATGTGATGATAATGCTTGTATAAAAAAGGCTTGATGAATTAATAGAATGAGATTGTGGGACGGTGGTGTCACGAACCGACACGTAGATGTAGGGGATCGGAGTGTCACGTACCGACACATAGAATTAGTGGGACGGGTGTCACGAACCGACACGTAGATGTAGGGGATCGAGAGTGTCACGTACCGACACATAGAATCTAGTGGGACGGGTGTCACGAACCGACACGTAGATGTAGGGGATCGGAGTGTCACGTACCGACACATAGAATAGTGGGACGGTTCACGAAACCGACACGTAGATGTAGGGGATCGGAGTGTCAGTACGACACATAGTAGTAGGGGATCGGAGTGTCACGTACCGACACAAGAGGAATAAAGATAATGATCTTGAAAGATGCTAATACACCATCAAAGAACATGTTTCCCAAAAGAGTTGGTGTGGAGGCTTGATCCTCATAATATGATCAGGATATTATAAATGATGCTTATACTTGTTGCTATCACATGCTAAGGATATTAGTTGATTTTATGATGTTACTTGATATATACTGTTTTCTATTTGAGTGTGTGATGATACCTACTCAGTACGTGTGGTTGTACTGACCCACTTTTATGTTTCCTTTTGTTTATTTGTGGAGTGCAGCAAACGTGCCGTCATCTTCGACTCAACAGTAGTTCAAGCCAAGCCTTCGTCACAGCCGGATCTTCAGGGTGAGTGAGCTAATGCTTCTAGCTTGGACTGGATCTCCCTCCTCATGTCTTGATGCCTTGAAGTTCCGGCATAGACTAGCTTTTGTTATATTAGCTTTTTAGAATACTCTTAGTTTAGTAGTTTGATCATAGATGTTCTGTGTGGTGATGACTTCCAGATTTGGGGAAATTAATAGATGTTGAATTTAGAAGTTATTGATTGTCTTTTATTTATGAGTTTAAGTCTTCCGCATGTGTTTATGTTAATATTAAATTGAAATGTTAAGGTTTAGATTGGTGTTGGTCGCTCACATAGGAGGGTAAATGTGGGTGCCAGTCGCGGCGGTTTGGGTCGTGACAAAACTTGGTATCAGAGCATTAGGTTCGTTGGTTCTCATCACACAAGAACAGGTTCTATAGAGTCTTAAGGAACGGTAGGGGGGCGTTTACTTTCTTGAGAGGCTATAAGACTTAGGAAAATTCCATTCTTCTTTCTTTCTTTCGTGCTATTACTTGGATCCAATTGGTATCTAGGTGATACAAATTGGTATCTGACCATCTCACTCTATTTCCAGATGGTTAGAACTAGGGCAACGACTACGCCAACATCAACATCAGCAAGACAAGATGCATCTGAGCCAGCCACTGGGGCTGTAGCTCGAAGTGCAACGGTGGCAAGAGGCCGCGGTAGAGGTCGTGGGAGGACGTCCTCTAGAGGGAGAGGACGAGCACCTAGCCCATCTGGTGCCAGGGCGGTGAATCCTCCACCGACTGAGGAAGTAATAAGAGAAGGGGAGGATGTGGAGAATGAACAAGTACAGAATGAGGAAATGCCACCCCAACCTACCCCAGAGATGATCAATCAGGTTCTGGCTTATCTTAGCGGGTTATCCGATCAGGGCCAGACACCCCCAGTGTTTTCTGCACCAGCACCTCAGGCTCCGGTTTCAGAGGTACGACATGCAGCCACTATGGCTCCTCGTATGGATGCCTCACTGGACATAGGCACGTTTCCACGTCTGACTACTGGGCCTATAATGACAAATGATCAGCATGAACTTTTCAGTAAGTTCTTGAAATTAAAACCTCCAGTCTTCAAGGGTGCAGAATCTGAGGATGCTTACGATTTTCTGGTTGCTGTCATGAGCTACTACACAAGAGGGTATAGTAGAACGGTTTGTGTTGAGTTCGTGAGCTATAGTTTCAAGGGAACGCCAAAAGTGTGGTGGCGGGCACATGTTGAGTGTCAACCAACAGAGGCACCACCTATGACTGGGCCTCATTCTCTAGTTTGTCATGGAGAAGTAATCCCCCGGACCTTGAGGATAGGAAAGGGATGGTTCTTGAGCATAGAGCAAGGTAGGATGTCGCGGCAATGCATATGAGGCTAAGTTTCGTGCACTATCCAGATATGCACCCAACTAAGTGTCAGTCCACAATGGCGGATTCGCCGTTTTTGTGAAGGGTTGAGAGTAGAGTGCGAATTTCAGCCTTACAGGTAGAGGCGGTGCACGGGAAAATCCTCCAAGAAGTGGTAGATTTCGTAGTAGAGGTGGAAGGTGAAGCCAGATGAATTCACCACGGCGTCGACATCAAAGAGGTTCGAAAGGGAGGTGAGTTTAATGGTTCTTACTCCAGAGGTCAGGGTTCCGGAGTGAGGTACTCAGTTCGGACCCATTCAGTCTTCACTACAGACTGTAGTTGGGGGTCCCACCTCAGACCGGTCAACACTTCTCTGAGAGACCTATATTTGAATCTAGAGAGTGTTATGGATGTGGGAGACTGGACTATAGGAGGAATTGTCCCAAACAGAGTTATAGATCCCAAAGCTAGAGGTAGAGGTGTCATGGTAGAGGACGTTATTCTGGAGGAGTGGTGGTAGGTAGGTAATGGTGGTCACCAAAACGGCCGGGGTGATGGGCAAACGTAGCACTACATCAAACATGGTAGGGGCAACGGAAAACAAACGAAAGGGCCTATTGTTATGCTTTCCGTGGGAGATCGGAGGCGGGAGACATTTGATGCTGTCATCACAGGTAATCTTCTGGTTTTTGATTGCATGGCATCTGTATTATTTGATCCTGGATCCACATTTTCTATGTATATTCCTCATTTGCTAATGGTCTAAATTTACATTGTGAATTACTTGATATCCCTTTCGTGTGTTTATACTCCGGTGGGTGAGTCTGTGGTTAGTTGAAAAGGTATATAGGTCTTGTTTGGTGAACTTGTGGGGAGCAACACTTATGTAGATTTGGTTATCTTAAAATGGGTTGATTTTGATGTAATTCTGGGTATGACTTGGCTTTGCTCCCGCAATTTTGCCGATCTTGGTGTAATGCTATTAAACGGTGACGTTTAGCCAAGCCTGGGACAATATCCGTTAGTGTGGGAGGTGACTAACACTTCTAATCCGGTGCGTATAATCTCCTTTCTTCGTGCTAGAAGAAAATGGTTAGTAAAGGGTGTTGTTTAACCTTTTGGCACATCTCAAGTGATGACACTACCAAAAGTACCTTCGATTGAGTCAGTTTCGGTGGTCGTGAGTTTCTTGATGTGTTCCCTGCAGATCTTCCGGTATGCCACCAGATAGGGATATTGACTTCTGTATTGATCTTGAACCGGGTACTCGCCCCATTTCTAACCCCCTTATAGATTGGCCCCCGGAGTAGATGATATTAAAAGCCCAACTTCAAGAGTGTTGTTGAGCAAAGGCTTCATTAGACCAAGTGCATCTCCTTGGGGTGCTCCGGTTTTGTTTGTGGAGAGAAGAAAGATGGGAGTTTTCGGATGTGCATAGGACTACCGGCAGTTGAACAAGGTAACCATAAAGAACAAGTATCCTCTTCCTCGCATTGATGACTTGTTCGTATCAGTTACCAAGGTGCTTGTGTCTTCTCTAAGATTGAATTGAGATCCGGGTTATCATCAATTGAAAATACGGGCAACGGATGTGCCAAAGACTGCCTTTAGAACCAGGTATGGGCATTACGAATTTGTAGTGATGTCTTTTGGTCTTACGAATGGCCCCTGCTGCGTTCATGAGTCTCTGATGACCGGGATTTTTAAGCCATATTTAGATCCTTTGTGATCGTATTTATTTATGATGATATACTGGAATTATCCAAGAGTAAGAAGGACATGGGGAGCAATTGAGAATGGTATTGGAAATGGTGAGGGAGAAAAAGCTTTATGCCAAGTTTCTAAGTGGTGAGTTTTGGATATGCAGTGTCCTTCTTGGGCCACGTGGTTTCTAAGGAGGGAGTGATGGGGGATCCTTCTAAGATCGAAGATGTTAGTGAAAAACTGGGTAAGACCTACAAGGTGTTAGAAATAAGAAGCTTGTTGGTTTAGCAGCTACTACCGCCGATTTGGTCAAGGGATTTCTCTTCTATTTTCTTCTCAACTAACGAACTTGACTAACAAAAAAATGTTCCATTTGTATGGTCGGATGAGTGTGAGGAAAGCTTTCAGAAGTCTCAAGACCTTGTTGACTACTGCACCATTCTCACCTTGCCAAGTGGAAGGCAAGAACTTCATTGTGTATTGTGATGCATCTTATTCGGGCTTGGGTGCAGTGCTAATGCAAGAGAAGAATGTGATGCTTATGCTTCAAGACAATAAAAGTGCATGAACGTATATCCAACTCATGTTTGGAATGGCCGCTGGGTAGTGTTTGCATTAAAGCAATGGAGACACTATTATATGGGGTTAGTGTGAGGTCTATACGGATCATCGTAGTCTACAGTAGTCTTCACTCAGAGAGATTTGAATTTGAGAAGAGGAGATGGATGGAACTACTATAAGGACTACGACTCACTATTTTTGTTATCATCCGGGGGAAGGCGAATTGTTGTAGCGGATTCTTTAAGTAGAAAGGCGGGAAGCATGGGAGGTCTAGCTCACTTGCACTTCAAACAGCCCATTAGCTAGGGAGGTTCAGATTCTAGCTAACGACCTTAGGAGATTAGAAGTAAATGAGAAGGAGGATTTTTAGCTTGTATGGAGGCAAGATCTTCTTCCTTGACAAGATTAAGGGAATCAGTTTAATGATGAAAAATTTGATCCGGATCCGAGATAAAGTGTGCAAGGAGAGCCAAAGAAAGCGACAATCGATGGGGAAGGTATTTTGAGGATTAAGGGAAGGATATGTGTACCGCGTCGATGATTTGAATCGACTATTTTGACAGAGGCTCATAGTTCAAGGTTCGATACATCCGGGTGAACCACGATGTACAGTGACCTAAAGCAACACTTTGGTGGAGAGAATGAAGCGTGATATTGTGGATTTTATTGCCAATGTCCAATTGTCAACAAAGTAAAGTATGAACACCAAAGGCCCGGAGGAACAACTTCAGAGAATGCCCATTCCGAATGGAAATGGGGAGAGATTGCAATGGACTCGTCGTTAGAGGTCTTCCAAAGACATTGGGCAAGTTCGACTCCATTTGGGTGATTGGGATAGGTTAACTAAGTCTGCTCATTTCATTCCGGTTAAGGTGACTTACAATGCAGAGAAGTTGAGCCAACTTACATCTCAGAGGATCATTCGGTTGCATGGGGTTCCACTATCCATCAATCAGATAGAGGTACGCCAGTTTTTTTTAAGTTTTGGAAACATTGCATGCGGAATTGGGACTAGGTGGATCTTAGTACTGCGTTTCCATCCTCAGACAACGGTCAGTCTGAGCGAACGATTCAAGTGTTGGAGGATATGCTTCGTGCATGTGTGATGAATTCGGTGGCCATTGGGATAGCTTCTTACCCCTTAGAGGAGTTTTCATTACCAATAATAGCTATTCACTCAAGTATTGATATTGGCCTCCTTTCGAAGCACTATATGGGGAGATGTAGGTCTCCCATTGTGGGTTTGATCATTCGAGGTTAGACCTTGGGGTACTGGATCTTTTGAGGGATTGGATAGAAAAAGTGAAATCTATTCAAGAGAAGCTCTCTAGCGGCGCAAAGTAGACAAAAAGAATATGCAATGGAAAGTTATAGACTTAGAGTTCATGGAGGTGAGACACAGTCTTGTTGAAAGTTTCACAATGAAAGGGGTAATGGCGGTTTGGTAAAAGAGGCAAGCTTAGTCCAGGACATTGGTCCATTTGAAAGTACTTAAGCGAGTAGGGGAGGTGGCTTATGAGTTAGCCTTGTGCCCCCAGGGCTGTCGGAGTACATCCGGTATTCCATGTGTCGATGTTGAAAAGGTACCATGGGGATGGAAACTACATTATCCGTTGGGACTTCAGTTTTGCTTGATGGGATTTGTCTTATGAGGAGGAGCCTGTTGCCATTTTAGATAGAGAAATTCGCAAGTTGAGGTCAAGGGAGATTGCATCTATCAAAGTTCAATGGAAGAATCGACCCGTTGAAGAAGCCACTTGGGAGAAGGAGGCAGATATGCGAGAAAGATACCCAAATCTGTTTACAGATTCAGGTATTCCTTTCGCCCTTGTTTTCCTTCTTGTGATCGTTCGGGACGAACGATGGGTAAATTGGTATCTATTGTAACGACCTGTTTAGTCGCTTTTGAGCCAACAGATTTTATTCTGGAAAAACTGGCAAAGAGATGAAGGAGGCCACGACGGACCGTCACGGGCACGACAACCGTCGTGGAGTGTCGTTTCAAAACACTTAGAAAATCTGAAGTGGGTACTGAAAATCGACTCTCTGACGTCGGGACGGAGTGGAAGGGACGGACCGTCGCAGGCGCGACGGCCCGTCACAGGGCGCGACGCCCGTCACACGGCCATCCAAAAAACGAGTCTTATGGCATAAGACGGACAGCAGGACGGACCGTCGCAGCGCGACGGCCCGTCACGGGCTACGCAGTCCCAGTTCGGGTCGGATTTCTTTACACGTTTTAAGGACGTTTTTGACTATTCCTGCTTTATTATAAAGTTATAGGGTTAATGTTAATAAGCTAATTACTTGGGGGTTAAAAGAGGTAACCTTAAGTTTAATTAGAGGATTATTAGTGCCATCTTTTAAAACTTAATTCTATAATAATTAGGGTAAAAGAAAGAGGGTTTGAATAAGAAAATAAAAAGAACAAAGAGAGACAGAAAAAGAGAAGAGAACGAGAGAGAGAAGTGAAACGAAGAAGATACAAGGATTTTGAGAAGATAGCTTTTGATCACTAATCTTCGGTGAGGTAGGTTATGGTTCCCTTACGAATTCGTAGTAACTCTTAATAGTGAATGATATGTGTTTGGGTAGTATTAAGAGTCTTCTTTATGCTTAATGTGTGTATGCATGATGTGATTGTATATATATATGACTGTGATGAAACAAGCATAATGAAGCTATTGAATCCCAAATCTTGATATAAACCTAATCTCTGTTATGATGATGCCTTGGTATAAAAGAAGGCTTGATGAACTAAAGTATGAGATGAAATTCCTTGGTATAAAGAAGGCTTGATGAATTAATAGAATGAGATTAGTGGGACGGGTGTCACAAACCGACACGTAAGTTAGGGGATCGAGTGTCACGTACCGACACATAGAATTATGGGACGGGTGTCACGAACTGACACGTAGATGTAGGGGATCGGATAGTGTCACGTACCGACACATAGAATTAGTCGGACGGGTGTCACAGAACCGACACGTAGATGTAGGGGATCGAGTGTCACGTACCGACACATAGAATAGTGGGATGGTGTCGACGAACCGACACGTAGATGTAGGGATTCGAGTGTCACTACCGACACAAGAGGAATAAAGATAATGAATCTGTAAAGTGCTAATACACTCATCTAAAGAACATGTTTCACCAAAGAGTATGTGTGGAGGCTTGAGTCCTCATAGATTGATCAGTGATATTATAAATGATGCTTTATACTTGTTGCTATCACATGCTAAGGATATTAGTTGATTTATGATTGTTACTGATATTTATACTGTTTTCTATTTTGAGTTGGCCGATGATACCTACTCAGTACGTGTGGTTGTACTGACCCCCTACTTTTATGTTTTCCTTTGTTTATTTGTGGAGTTGCAGCAAAGTGCCGTATATTCGACTCACACGTAGTTCAAGCCAGTCCTTCGTCACAACCGGATCTTCAGGGTGAGCTAATGCTTCTAGCTTGGACTGGATTCTCCCTCCTCATGTCTTGATGCCTTGAAGTTCCGGCATAGACAGCTTTTGTTATTTAGCTTTTTAGATACTCCATTAGTTTTAGTAGTTTGATCATAGATTGTTCTTCTTGTGGGGATGACTTCCAGATTTTGGGGAAATTAATGATGTAGATGTTAATTTTAGAAGTTATTGAATTGTCTTTTATTTATGAGTTTAAGTCTTCCGCATTGTTTTATGTTAATATTAAATTGAAATGTTAAGGTTTAGATTGGTGGTTCGCTCACATAGAGGGTAAATGTGGGTGCCAGTCGCGGACGGTTTGGGTCGTGACATGATGAATGATGAGTCCTTGTATAAAGAAGGCTGTTATGAATTAAAGAAAGAGATAGTGGATGGCGGAGTGTCGACGTCACCGACACATAGAATTAGTGGGACGGGTGTCACGAACCGACACGTGATGATTAGGGGATCGGGGTTCACGTACGACACATGAGTTAGGGGGATCGTAGAGTTGTCACGTCCGAGACACATAGTAGTTAGGGATCGAGTGTCACGTACCGATCACATAAGGAAATAAAGATAATGAATCTTGAAAATGATTAATTACTCAATCTAAAGAACAGTATCCAAAGAGTATGTGTGGAGTCTTGAGTCCTCTTAGATATGATCGTGATATCTATAAATGATGTTATGTACTTGTTGCTATCACATGTTTAAGAATATAGTCTTGATTTGTTATGTTATATCGGATATATTGCTTTCTATTGTTGAGTGAACCTTACTCTACAGTACACTTGTGGTTTTTACTGACCTCCCTACTTTTATGTTTTCTTCTGTTTAATTGTGGAGTGCAGAACGTGCGTCGTCTTTCGACTCAACAGTAGTTTCAAGACAGTTTCGTCACACCGGATCTTCAGGGTGAGCTAATGTTCTAGCTTGGACTGGATCTCACTTCCTCATGTCTTGATGCCTTGAAGTTTCGGCATAGACTAGCTTTTATTTGTTTAGCTGTCTTAGAATACTTCTAGTTTAGTAAATTGATCATAGAATGTTTTGTGGTGATGACTTCCAGATTTTTGGGAAATAATAGTGTTGAATTTAGAAGTTACTGGAAGTGTCTTTTATTCTTGAGTGTTATAGGTCTTCCGCATTGCTTGGTTATGTTGTGTATTAAATTGAAATGATAAGGTTTTAGATGTGTTTGGTGTCGTCACATAGAAGGGTAATTGTGGGGGTGCCATGTCGGCTGTTTTGGTGTCGTGCACTCGTCTTCACAAACAACACGGCACCCCCAAGGGGATGCCTTGTCTAATGAAACCTTTTACGTAACAACTTTTGAAGTTGGGCCTTTAACAGCTCTTAACTAGCGGGAGCCATTCTATAAGGGATATAGAAAGGGGGCGAGTGACCCGGTTCAAGATCGATGCAGAAAGTCAATATTCTCTAATCCGGGTGGCATACCAAAAGGTCTGCAAAACACATCTAAAAACTCGGCGATATCGAAAACCGACTCAATTGAAGTAACTTGGGTATATCTCCCTGAGGTGCGCCAAAGAAGCTTAAACAACCCTTACTAACCATTCCTTAGCACGAAGAGAAAGGAGAATGATACGAACCCGATTGGAGTGTAGTCACCCTCCCCCACTAAACGGATATTCGTCCAGGCTTGGCTAACGTCACAGTTTTAGCATTACATCCATAGATTGCCAAAATTTGGAGAAATGCCAAGTCTCCCAGAATTACAATCGAAGTCAAACCATTTCTAAGATACCAAGTCTACATTCAGTATTAATCCCCACACAAAGTCACAAGACAAGACCGTATACACACCTTTCAAACTTCACCGAACCACCCCCCGAGAGAGTAGATAGAAACAATCGAATAGTATTTCAAGCAATTACACAATGTAAATTAAGACCTAGTAGCATGAGAAGATAGCATATTGAAAAATTTGGATCCGAATCATAATACCGATAAGCCATGCAACTCACAAACCAAAATGATTACCTGTGATAACAGCATCAGATAACTCACGCTTCAGACCGCCCGGAGGAAGCATCAACAATGGACCTATAACCTGTCTGCCCGTTGCCCCATACAATGTGTGCTGTAGGTGGCTCCACTGTGCCCGTTTACCCCTGCCGTTTTGGTGACCCACCATTACCTCGACCACCGCGTTCTCCAATAACGACCCCTGCTACCATGACCCATCTCCTCTAACTATTTGAGATGGGTCTGTTAGGCTTCTTTTTGGCGCAATACCTCTGATATGCCGCAGTCGTCCCACATCCATAACCCTCTGGATTCAGGCAATGGGTCCTCTCAGAGAAGTGTTGACTGGTCTAGGACCCCCCACTACAGTCTGTAGTGAAGACAGAATGGTCGTACCGAGTAAGCCCCCTGAACCATGTCCTCTAGAGAGTAAGAACCATTAAACTCACCTCCCTTTCGAAAACCTTTTTGATATGTCGATGCCATGGTGAAGTCCTTACGACTCCCTTCCACCTCTCATCACGAAGCAGTCATACCACTCTTGAAAGATTGTGACGTAGCCGCTACCGTGTAGGCTGAAAATCCGCAATTCTGACCTCACCCCCTTCAAAAACGGGCGACACCCGCTCTTGGGACTGAAACATTAGTTGGGGGCATACCTGGATAATGCGAGCGAAACTTTAGCCGCATATGCCAGACCCAAGCTACCTTGCTTCTAGCCAAGAACTCATCTCTTTCCTATCCCTCAAAGTCCGGGGATTATTACTTTCCCTAAACAACTATAGAAATGATGCCCAAGTCATAGGTTAGGTGCCCTCTGTTGTGACACCAACATGTGATCTCCACCACATTTTGGCGTTCCTTGAAACTAATAAGAAATCACAAAACTCAACACCAAACCGTCTACTACTATACCCATTTGACTTGTTGTAGTAGCTCATGACATACAACCAGAAAATCATAGGCATCCCTAGATTAAGCACCTTGAAGAACTGGAAGGTTTCAATTTCAAGTAATTACTGAAAAGTTCATGCTTATCATTTGTCATTATAGGCCCTTGGGGTCAGACGAGGAAACGTGCCTATTTCCAATGAGCATTCCATGCGGGGAGCCATTAGGTAGTGCATGTTGTTAACCTGCAGAGAACCTGAGGTGCTGGTGATAAGAAAACACTGGAGGTGTTGAACCTTGACAGATAACCCACTAAGAAAGCAGACCATATTATCATCGTCTGGGGTAGGTTGCGGTGCAATTTCCCCTCATTCTGACTTGTTCATTTCTCCCAATCCTCACCCCTCTCTTAGCCACTGTCCTAAGTTGGTGGAGGATGCGTCCACCCGCCCTAGTACAGATGGGCTAGTGCTCGCTCCCTCTTTCCTATAGAGGACGCCGCACCAGACCTCTTCCGGCGTCCTCTTCTCACTGCCCTCCTCGAGTCAGCCCCTAGGTGCTGGCTCAGACGCACCCGTCCACCTTGCGGTGTTTGGCCGCATCGTTGCTCGTAGTTCAACCACTATGCGAAATAGAGTGAAAGATGGTCAGAATACCAATTTGTATCACCAAGATACCAATTGGATCCAAGTAAGTGCACGAAAAGAACGAAAGAAGAAATGGAGTTTTCCTAAAGTATATATAGCCTCTCAAGAAGAAAGTAAGGCGTCCTCCCTAACGTTCCTTAAGATCTACTCGACCGTCCTTGTGCTGGAACGCAGCGAACCCTAATGTTCTGATACCCAGTTTGTCACGACCCAAAACGTGCCGCAATGTGACCACATTATCCTACTATCGTGAGCGAACCAACCCAATCCAATTCCAAACGTTTTCAACCTAATAACAAACAATAAATATGTAAAGACTTAAATCAGTTAATGAAACACCAATTCAATACTCCACATCCTTCTGTAGAATTCAATTCATCATGTTTATTTTCTCCGCTCTGCCCCAACATCTGGAACCCTGGTTCACCACCACTGATATATTACCTAACCATCTATGACAAATTACTAAACTAAGAGATTCTAGAAGCTAAATAACAAAAGCTATATGTCCATACGCCGGAACTTCAAGCATCAAGACAGATGAAGAAGATCCCAGTCCAAAGCTATAGTAAAAGCATTAGCTCACCCTGAAATCGGTGTATCGAAGACTGGCTAGAGTTTGCGGTTGAGTTGAAGAAACGAGTTGTTTTGCGTGCACTTCCACCATATACAAGAAAGAAACTACAATAGGGGTCAGTACAAAATCACCGAGTACTGAGTAGTATCATCGGCCATACTCAAAATAGAAAAAGTATATACGATAAATATCTAAATCAACTATAATACTCAACATGTAGGAAACAAAAAAAAAAAAAAAAAAAAAAACAACAAGTACTGTATGTCATAAAATACACCAAGTTCACTCATGAGGAACACAAGCCCCCAATACCATCTCCATTTGGGTGAAACTCGGTGCGTAGATTAATATATTAACATATTTCGAGATTCATTATCTTTTTTTCCTGGCTTCGACGCTCCCTCTGATCCGAATCCAATTTCGCCGCCTGATACTTATATCCTGGTGTCGAACATGACACCCGATCCATTCTATCTGGTGCCCGGAAACTTGGGCACTTCGATCCTCATCATACTTCCAGGTGTTGTCGAACGTGACACCCGATCATATTCTATCCTGGCCGGACGTGGCCTCTGATCCTACATCATACTATCTGGGGTCGGAACGTGACACCATCCAGATTTCTATCCTGTGCAGGAAACGTGGCCCCGATCCTCTATTCTACCCGTGTCGGACGGTGACACCACAATCCTAACCTAACCTCATTCTTTGTTCATCAAGCCTTCTGTATATCTAAGGCTCATCATCATTACAAGAATGGGGTTTTTTCAAGAATTAAAATCAAATAGCTTTATCATGCTAGTTTCATCACCATTATTTATATATTAATATATCACATGCATCACACAATTAAGCATAAGAAAGGGCGACATACTACCCATTCATATCATTCGCTATTTAAATTTACTATGAATAGACATAAACCAAACCTACCTCACCGAGAGAAAAAAATTGTGATCAAGAAGCAAATTCCCCAAAGCTTTTTCTCTGTCCTCCGTTCTCCCCCTTCTCGTTCGATTCTATCCTCTCTATTTGTTCTTCTATTTTTGTTGTTAGTGTGGCAGAAAGAAAACGAGACGAAGCCTCTTCTTTTACCCTAATTAGCATATCACTTAAGTATAAAAGATGCACTAGAACCACTAAGTAAATCACGGTTACCCCTCTTTAACCCCCGGCAAGTAATTAGACTTATACACTTGAACCCATACTGTATAATTAAGCAGGGAAATAGTCCAAAACGCCCTTAACGTTACTTAACAGAAAATCCGACCCCCGCTGGGTATTACGCAGCCTATGACGGGGCCGTGCGTGCCTGCGGACGAGTCACCGTCCTGCTGCTCGTCACTAGAGTTCAGAGACTGAATTTAACTGAATGCATTGACGGTCCGGTCGTGCCACGATGGGCGTTCCGACCTGCTTCCATTCCGTCGTCGATTCAAAGAGCGCTCTCAGTACTCAAATTCTAATATCTAGTGTTTTGGATGAAGACCCCCCACGACGGTCCGTCTGGTGCCCAGACGGTTCGTCGGGGGTCCACGCTCAGCCAGTTGTTTCCCAAAAATAAAATCTGCTGCCAAATGACTAAAACAGGTCGTTACAAATATATTCTTTGTAACTCTGTTAACTCGTCAATATCCAAGAATAAGCAAAAACAAAATTAGTCGACTGTTGCCATTATATGAAAAAAAATCTAGAAAGTATGTCCTCACCCCCCCCTCCTCGTCTTAAAAATGATTTGGTTAATTCCAAAACGACCATAACTTCTAGACATGACTGAGTTTAGAAGCCGTTCTTAAGATGTCCGTCCTAGCGATCTTTCCAAGCGGTGCCATTTTTCCTCGCGAACTACTCAACTTATAGGTTAAAGTGGAAGTTTGCCTTATTCGTAAGGGATCTTGTCACTAAGGTAGCTTAGCAATGAGGAAGTTCCATTCCAAATTTAAGGAAAAGGGCAAACATAGTCTTTTTACCCATTTATTTCCTAGTCCGTTAAGAATTATTCTCATAAAAATAAGTTTTAGTTCAGATTAAAAGTGTTCTTTTAGTTAAGGGCTTGGATATAATTGAGAGAGAGTAGGGAAAAGGGAGATGAAAGATCAAGTAATTCCGCCCAGAATAACGCCAGGTTTTGCGAAGTAGTGAATTCGTCGAGGGTTTTCCTGATCAAGGTAGTGTGTGACTCTTTCGTGGTTTGGTTAAATTCATCCTACACCTATTTGGTTTCAGTTCTTGTTTTAGAATTATTTAAGATTAGAAGTGACATGTTATCTTGTTCGAATTCCTGATCTATTTGGTTGATTGTGCATTGAATACCCATGTGATTTTGTTCGTATTTTTGAAGTTGTTTTTTAAGTTTAAATCCATGGATCTTGAGGGTATAACGATCTAAGTGTTCTTTGGTGAAAGATTTAGGGAGGTTTGGAGGGTGAGAGATTAACAAAGAGTTAGAAATTGCGTTAAATGACCTTGGGCAAGGGCCAGCGCGTCGCACCTGCAGTGCACTAAAAGTGGAATGGGGGCATGCAGCGCGCCGGCCACACCTTGTTGGCTCCCAGAACTAAGCTCAGTCATCTGAGTGGGCGCACACACCCTGAACGTTCCCAGATTGGCATTTTTACATTCAACGCCAATTTTATTGTAGTTTTTGCACTAGTAAGTCCTCTCTAAGGTACAGTAATCCACCTTCCAATGATTCCTAATTACTTCAAACAATTCTAAAAACCAGAAATACTAAATAACTTAATTTATAATCTGATCCATAACCAATTCCAAGGGCAAGTAAAATCAAAGTCAAATAGGGAAGTTAAGAGTTCAAGCCTCAAAGTTAAGAAGTAAGTCAAAAGTGTAAAGTCTTAAGAGGTTTTCAAGAGTCTTTATAACATATAAACTTCCGTCTTAAGTCTCAAGTTTACAAGTTTCAAAAGCGTAAATATGTTGAATTATTTCTCAAGTTTGAGGGATACTAAAGTTCCTAGAGATTTAAGTTGCAAGTTAAGACCAATAAAGTAAAGATTTGATGTTCGTATCAATAGTTATAAAAGAACTAGTAGTTCTTAATAGTTACAAAATTTTTTACACTTTTGAGCAAGGAAAAGGAATAAACTTCTAATAGAAGCCTTTGAGCTAGTTTAGTAAAAGAAGAACAACATGCATTCACCAAGCTACGAGTTTGGAGAGTGACTTACCTAGCACAAACTCAGAGAAGAATTTGTTTTAGAATATATGAACAATAAGATTTTGGAGTGGTTTGGTGCATGATAGGGAATGCAAATCTTCTTATCAACCTAATCCCCCATAAACCATGTAGCCCCAACATGAAAAGTAAAAGCGTCATACGTTGAGAATTCGTGAGCGGGTCGTCTTTAGCATATACTAGGTGGATCCAACTTATAGTTCAGTTTATGAGTTATGAGACATGGATAAGCGGCGATCCTATAGCAAATTGTGGTTAGGAAGTTGTAACCATCCTGTAGGTTCATAGTCTGAGGTTGCGGTTAGTAAAAATTCCCATATAAACTCACTTTATATTATAAGAATAAAGTTTGAGTTGTTCATATTGTTTTTACAACTTCTATATACATTTCATGTATTTTATGTGCTTTATTAAATCAGTATGTCTATTGGAATTTGAGCATGCTCCAGATGTCAGTTTCTTTTATTTTTTATCTGCTTAAGTTTTTGTTGAGCCATGCCAATTTCATACTCATACATTTAAACATGTATCTACTTCAATTGGGCCTGCATCTACTAATCAATGCAGAAGCAGGTCACTATGATCAGCATCCAGCGCCTCTTGATCCACTTTGAAGCACTAGAGTCAGTGGTGAGCCTCCTTGCATCTAGATGATCTTTTATTGTTTCAGTATGTTATCCATTTATAGGATGGTTGTGGGTTTTACAACATTCATATTAGTTATAATCGACTTCATATACAAATAGTCGTTCTATAGTTCTGATTTGAGTATTCTTTATTTACAAATATTTTATATGAGAATTAAGGTACAAGGTTTTGGCCAAGGGCTTTGTATTTTAAGTAACTTCCTTTGAGATGTTTCTTACGCTTAATGAATTGAGGTCAGTCTCTGCAGGTAGTTAAATTAAGCCAGCCAAGTTTCCGCTCAGGCCTACAGTGGTACATGTGGGTGACCGGCCATGTCACGGGTGTTAGGCTCACGTGGTAATGGACAAAAACTTGGTACTCACTAGCACATAGTTCAAGATTTCTATTCTCAGGTCTTGAAGCCGCTCTGTAGAACCTAGTTTTGCGGTGTGAAGCTGCCACATTTTTAGATTAGATGGCTACACGTTTTAGGAAATTCTCATCTTTCATATTTTTTGGGTGGTGTTAGGTTTCTATCTCTAAAATGTTTCCCTCTACTTCATGCTGTGCAATGTTCATCAGAATCATGCATGACCTCCATGAAGAGCAGCAAGGAGGTTCATTTGATACAGAAATGTTGAGAGCAGAGTCCAGAAGTACTTTGAGCCCAAATGGTGCAACCTCAAGGATATGTCACCAAATCCTGATTTCTGTGCTGCTATCGGAGGTTAAGCCAAGCCGAGACTCTTAACCAAGTTGGTCCCCCCCCCATTAACATACCTCCACGAAGAATTGTGATCAAGCAAGCAAATTCCCCAAGCTTTGTTCCTTTCGTTTCTCCCCTTTCTCGTTCGATTCTCTCTCTCTCTTTGTTTTCTGTTCTATTTTTTCTATTCAACCGTATTTCCTTTTCCCTAATAGGCATATAATTAGTATAAAAGTGCAATAATAACCACTAATTAACTCAAGGTTACTCTGTAAACCCCAAAGTATTAGACTGATTAACATAACCACTACTTTATAATTAGGTGGAGGAAAAGTCCATTTCCTGATACGTTTTCAGGGACGTTTGTACTATTCCTGCGTAATTTATAAAGTTAGGGGCGTTAATGTTAATAAGTCTAATTTACTTGGGGGATAAAAGAGGTAAACCTTAAGTTAATTAGTGGTTTCGGCCATTCTTTATTCCTCAATTATATACTAATTAGGGTAAATAGAAAGAGGGTTGTGAATAAGAAAAAGAAAAAGAATAGAGAAAAGAGAGGGAGAACGAGGTTAGAGAAGAGAGAAACGAAGAGGAACAAGGGTTGAGGAATTGCTTGCTGACACGAAAATCTGCGGTGGAGGTTAGGTTATGGTTTTTACACTATTCGTAGTAGTAGTTAAAATATTAATAGCGAATGATATGGTTGGGGGGTTAGTATGATTAGAGTCTTCTGTATATGCTTAATTGTTTGCATGCATCTGCATGAGTGTGTTTATATATATGATTGTTTATGATGAATTGTTGAAAACAAGCATGATGAAGATATTTGTAATCCCAAATCATGATAAAAACCTAACTCTTGTTAAGATGATGCCTTGAGATAAAGAGCTTGATGAATAAAGTGATGTGTAAATACGACCTGTGTGTAGTCGTTTGTTTGAGCAACAGATTTATCTGGAAAAAATGGGAGAGAATAAGAGAGTGAAGGATCGGAACAAGGACAGTAAAGGCACGACGAACCGTCGTGGATGGTTCGTTCAAAACACGAAAATTGAAGTTGGGTGGTATGAAAATCGACTCTCTGAACGTCGGGAACGGGAAGTAGTGGCAGACGGACCGTGCCAGGCGCGACGGCCCGTCACAGGCAATCATCCACTTAAAAAACGAGTCTCTGTGGCATACGAAAGGACAAGCCAAAGACGGCCGTCGCGGAGCGACGGCCCGTTCACGGTTACGCAGTCACAGAGGGGTGGTCGAGTTACTTTACACGTTTTAAGGGACGTTTTTTGACTATTCCTGCTTTTTAATTAAAAGTTATAGGGTTACTGTTAATACGTTCTAATTACTTGGGGGTTTATTTTTTTTTTGGTAAAAGAGGTAACCTTAAGTTAATTAGGGATTATTAGGGCCATCTTGTAAAACTTATTATAATAAGGTAGGGTTGAAGAAGAAAGATGGTTGGAATAAGAAAAATAAAAAGAACAAAGAGGACAGAAAAAGAAGAAGGGGGGACGAGTAGGAGATTGAGAGAGAGGAGCAGAAAGAAACGAAGAAGATAGCAAGGATTTTGAGAAGATAGCTTGTTGACACATCATCTTCGGTCTGGAGGTAGGTATGGTTTCCCTACGATTATTCGTAGTAAAACTATTAATAGTGAAGATATGTGTTGGGTAGTATTATAGAGTCTTCTGTATGATAATTGTGTGTATGCATGAGGTATTGCTATATATATATATGACTGTGATGAAAACAGCATAATGAAGCGTTTTGAATTCCCAAAATTCTTTGTGAGATTTAAACCTAATATCTTGTTAATGATGATTGACCTTGGTATAAAAGAAGGCTTGATGAACTAGAAGTTAAGAGATGATTATGCCTTGGTATTAAAAGAAAAGGCTTGATGAATTAATAGGAAGAGATTAGTGGGCGGGTTTGGTGTCACGAACCGACACGTAGATGTAGGGGTCGGAGAGAGTGTCAGTTAACCGACACATAGAATTAGTGGGACGGGGGGTCACGAAACCGACACGTAGATGTAGGGGATGGAGTGTGTCACGTACCGACACATAGAATTAGTGGGACGGTGTCACGAACCGACACAATGTAGGGGATCGGAGAGTGTCACGTCCGACACCTAGAATTAGTGGGACGGGTGTCCGCAAACCGACACTAGATGTAGGGGACGGAGAAAGTGTAACGTTACCGGACACATAGTAGTAGGGATCGGAGTGTCCACGTTACGACACAAGAGGAATAAAGACTAATGAATCTTGAAAGATGCTAATACACTCAATCTAAAGAACAGTTTCCCAAAAGAGTATGGGGTGGAGGCTTGAGTCATCATAGATTGATCAGTGATATTATAACAATGATTGCTTTATTACTGTTTTGCTATCACATGCTAAGGATATTAGTTGATTTATGAGTTACTGATATATACGGTTTTCTATTTTGACGGTTGGCTTGATGATACCTACTCAGTACGTGTGGTTGTTTGTACTGACCCCTACTTGTATGTTTCCTTTTGTTTATTGTGGAGTGCAGCAAACGTTTGCGTCATTTCGATCAAAGTGAGTACGCCAGCCTTCGGTCACACCGGATCTTCAGGGTGAAGCTATGCTTCTAGCTGGACGGGACTCCTCCTCATGTCTTGATGCCTTGAAGTCGGATAGACTAGCTTTTTTTATATTAGCTTTGTAGAATACTCCTTAGTTTAGTAGCCCCCCCTAGTTGACATAGATGTTCTTGTGGTGATGATATCAGATTTTGGGGAAATATAGATGTTGAATTTTAGAAGTTATTGAATGTCGTTTATTTATGAGTTTAAGTCTTCCGAATTGTATGTAATATTATTAATTGAAATGTTAAGGTTTTAGATGGTGGGTTTCGATCACATAGGGGGTAAAGTGTGTGTCTTTCTTGGTGGGGTGCCAGTCGCGGCCGGCTCGGGTTTTGGGTCGTGACAAACTTGGATCAGAGCATTAGGTTCGTTGGTCTCATCACACAGAACAGGTTCTAGTAGAGTCTCTAAGGAACGGTAGGGGGAACGCCTTTTACGTTTCTTGAGAGGGCTATAAGACTTTAGGAAAATTCCATTGTCTTCTTTCTTTCGTGCTATTACTTGGATCCAATTGGTATCTAGTGATACAAATTGTATCGGACCATCTTCACTTCTTTTATTTCGGGATGTTAGAACTAGGGCCAAACGACTACTCCAACCATCAAAAACAGCAGGACAGATGCCATTGAGCCATGCCACTGGGGGCTGTAGAGCAGAAGTTGAAAAGGGGGAAAGACTTCTGGGACGCAGGTTATGGTGGTTTAGAGGGGTAGAGGTCGTGGGAGGAGTCCTCTAGAGGGAGAGGACGAGGCCCTAGCCCATCTGGTCTTGCCAGGGCGGTTGAATCCCCAACGACTGAGGACAGTAAGTAATGAAGAGAAGGAGAGGATGTGGAGAATTGCTGAACAAGTACAGAAGAATTGAGGAAAATGCCACCCCAACCCTACCCCAGAGATGATCAATTAGGTTCTGGCTTATCTTAGCGGGTTATCGATCAGGGCCAGGGACACCCCCAGTGTGTTCGTGTAACAGTACCTAAGGCTCCGGTTTTTTTTCAGAGGTACGACATTGCAGCCCTATGGCCCTCGTATGGACTGCCGCACTGGAATAGGGCACGTTTCCACGTTGACTACTGTGCCTATAATGACAAATGATCAGCTATGCGATGAACTTTAAGTAAGTTTCTTGAAAATTTTAAAACCTACATCTTTAAGGTGAGAACTGAGGATTGCTTACGATTTTCTGGGTTGAACTGGCAGAGCTACTACACAAGTGGGTTAGTTTAGAACGGTTGGTGTTGAGTCGTGAGCTACAGTTTCAAGGGAACGCCAAAATGGGGTGGCCGGGTCACATGTTGAGTGTCAACCAACAGAGGGCAACCACCTAGACTTGGGGCCTAATTCTTAGTTTGTTATGGAGAAGTATATCCCCAGGACTATTGACTTTGAGGGATAGGAAAAGGGATGGGTGAGTTCTTAGCCTAGAGCAAGGTAGGATGTCGGTTCAATGCATAGGAGGCTAAGTTTCGTGTGCATATCCAGAATATGCCACCCACTATGTTTCAGGTCCACAAGAGCGGAATTCGCCGTTTTTGTGAAGGGGTTGAGAGTTTTTTTAGAGTTGCGAATTTCAGCCTTACAGGTAGAGCTACGGCAAAAAATCCTTCCAGAAGTAGGTTTATTAGATTTCGTAGTAGTAGAGGTGGAAGGAGTTGAAGCCAGATGAATTCACCACGGCGTCGGACATCAAGAGGTTGCGAAAAGGAGGGGTGGAGTTTAATGGTTCTATAATCACAGAGTTCAGGGGGTTTCCGGAGGTTACTCATGTTCGAACCCATTCAGTCTTCACTACAAGACTGTAGTTTGGGGGGTTCCACCCAGACCGGTCAACAACTTTCTCTGAGAGAGAGACCTAATGCTTGACTCTAGAAGTGTTATGGAGTGGGGAGACTGGACATTATTAGGGGAATGGTCCAAAACAGAGTTATAGATCCCACAAATAGCTAGAGGTAGTAGATGGGGTGCGTCATGGTTAGAGGCCGTTTATTGCTGGAGGAGTGGTGGTCGAGGTATGGTGCGTGGTAAAGGTATGGTGGTCACCAAAAACGGCCGGGGTGGTGATGGGCAAACTGTGGCCACTACATCAACAACATGGTAGGGCAACGGAACCACCAAACAAACGAAAGGGGCCTATTGTTTGCTCTTCCGTGGGAGATCGGAAGGCGGAGACATCTGATGTTGTCATACACAGGTAATCTTCTGGTTTGTGATTGCATGGCATCTGTATATGTGATCCTGGATCCACATTTTCTTTGTATCTTCCTATTGATAATGGTCTTAAATTTACATCGTGAATACTTGATACGCCTCTCGTGTTTATACTCCGGTGGGTTGAGTCTGTGGTAGTTGCAAGGTAAGTATATAGGTCGGTTGGTTGAACTTTGTGGGGAGCAACCACTTATGTGATTTGGTTATCTTATAAATGGTTGATTTGATGTAATTCTGGGTTGACTTGGCTTTCTCGCAATTTGCGATCTCTGGATGTAATGCTAAAACGGTGACGTTAGCCAAGCCTGGGACGATCCGTTAGTGTGGAGAGGGTGACTACACTTCTAATCCGGTGCGTATAATCTCTTTCTTAGTGCTAGAAAAATGGTTAGTAAAGGTGTGTTTAACCTTCTTGGCAATCTCAAGGATGACCTACCCAAGTACCTTCGATTGGAGTCAGTTTCGGTGTCCGTGAGTTTCTTGATGGTTCCATGAAGGATCTTCCGGGTGGGTATGCCACCAGATAGGGATATTGACTTGTATTGATCTCGGAACCGGGGGGTACTCGCCCCATTCTAATACCCCCTTATAGATGGCCCCCGCAGGAGATTTAAGAGAATTTTAAAAGCCCACCCAACGTCAAGAGTGTTGAGCAAAAGGCTTCATTAGACCAAAGTGCCTCTCTGTTGTTTGGGGTGGCTGCTCCGGTTTTGTTTTGGAAGAAGAAAGATGGGAGTTTTCGGAATGTTCATAGATACCGCAGTCAGTTGAACAGTTACCATAAAGAACAAGTATCCTCTTCCTCGCTTGATGACTTGTTCGATCAGTTACAAGGTTGCTGGTGTGTCTCAAGATTGACTTGAGATACGGTTAATCATCAATTGAAAATAGGGCAACGGAGTGCCAAAGCTGCCTTTAGAACCAGGTATGGGCATTACGAATTGTAGTGATTCTTTTGGTCTTACGACATGCCCATTGTTCTGCGTTCATGAGTCTGATGGAACGGGATTTTTAAGCCATATTAGATCTCTTGTGATCGTATTTCTTGATGATATACTGATATACTCCAAGAGTAAGAAGGAAAACATGAGGAGCATTTGAGAAGGTATTGGAATTTGAGGGAGAGAAAAGCTTTTATGCCAAGTTCTCTAAGTGTGAGTTTTGGCTATATGCAGTGTCATTCTTGGGAAAGTGTTTCTAAGGAGGGAGTGATGGGGGATAATGCTAAGATCGAAAGTAGTGAAAAAAACCCTGGTAAGACCTATAATGTGTCAGAAAATAGAAGCTTTGTTGTTAGCTAGCATACCGACGATTTGTCAAGGGAATTTTTATCTTCTATTCTTATCAACTAACGAACTTGGACTAGAAAAATGTTCCATTGTATGGTCGGATTGAGTGGAGGAAAGCTTTCAGAAGCTCAAGACCCGGTTGACTACTGCACCAATTCTCACCTGCCAGTGGAAGGCAAGAAATTCATTGTGTATTGTGAGCAATCTTGTTCGGGCTTGGGTTTTGCAAGTGCTCTTAATGCAAGAGAAAGAGAAGAATGTGATTGCTTATGCTTCAAGACAATTAAAAGTGCATGACGTAACGATCACTCATGATTGGAAATTGGCCAGCGGCGGTAGAGTGTTTGCATAATTTTAAAGCAATGAGACAATTATATGGGGTTATACGTGTGAGGTCATAAAGGATTTCATCTAGCTACAGTATGTCTTCACTCAGAAGAGATGAGAGATTTGAATTTGAGACAGAGGGAGGAGGAGATGGATGGGAACTACTAAAGGACTACGAATACCTATTTTTTGTATCATCCGGGGAAGCGAATGGTTTGTAGCGGGAGGATTGCTTAAAGGGGGTTAGAAAGGCGGGAGCATGGGAGGTTATAGCTCACTTGGCAAGATTCAAGACGCCCATAGCGGGAGGCAGATTCTAGCTAACGCATTATGGAGATTAGAAGTAAATGAGAAGGGAAGGATTTTTACGTGTATGGGAGGCAGATCTTCCTTCCTGGACAAGATTAAGGGAAATCCGTTTAATGATGAAATAAAATTGATACGGATCCGAGGATTAAAAGGTTGCAAGAGAGGCCAAGAAGCGAACAATCGATGGGGAAGGTATTTGAGGATTACGGGAAGGATATTATGTGTACCCCGCGTCGATGATTTGAATCGGACATATTTTGAAAGAGGCTCATAAGTTGCAAGGTATTCGATACATCGGGGGGTTAGCAACCAAATGTCGTGACCTTAAAACAACACTTTGGTGGAAGAAGTGAATGAATGCGTGTGGATGATATTGTGGATTTTATTGCAAATGTCCAAAATTGTCAACAAATAAAGTTGAACCCAACAGCCCGGAGGAGGAACACTTGAGAATGGCCCATTCCGGAAGGAAAGGGGAGAGAATGCAAGGACTTCTGGTAGGCTTCCAAAGACATGGGCAAGTTCGCCCATTGGCGTGATTGAGGGGATAGGTAACTAAGTCATGCTCATTTAATTCCGGTTTGGTTAAGGTGACTTACATGCCAGAGAAAGTTAGCCAAAACTTTACATCCAGAGAGATCATTCGGTTGCTATGGGTTCCCTACATCATACAGATAGTGGTACGCAGTTTTACTTTTAAGTTTGGTAAAAACATTGCATGACCGGAATTGGGGACTAGGATTGGATCTTAGTATGCGTTCCAGTCCTCGACCAACGGTCAGTCTGAGGAACGATCAAGTGTTGGAGGAAAATATGCTTCTGCATGTGTGGATAGAATTCGTGGGCCAATTGGATGTTCTTACCCCGATAGAGGAGTTTTCATACAAAATAGCTACATAAGTACTTGATATGGCTCCTTTCGAAGCACTATATGGTAGGAGATGTAGAGGTCCCCCATGGGAGGTTTGATGCATTCGAGGTTCGTTTAGACATGGGGTGGGGTATGATCTTTGAGGGATTCGATAGAATATGAAAAAGTGGAACTATTCAAGAGAAGCTTTAGCGGGCAAAAGAGACAAAAGAATTTAATGGATCGAAAGGTATAGACTTAGAGTTCATGGAGGCGTGAACAAGTCCTGTTGAAAGTTTCACCAATGAAAGGGGGGGTAATGCGGTGGTTGGTAAAAGAGGGCAAGCGTAGTCCAAGGTACATGGTCCATTTGAAGTACTTAAGCGAGTAGGGGAGGTGGCATTATGAGTTAGCCTTTCACCCAGGGCTGTCCGGAGTGAGTACATCCGGCTATTACATGTGTCGGTTGAAAAAGGTACCATGGGGATGGAAACTACACTATCCTTTGCGGATTACAGTTTTGCTGATGAGGGGATTTGTCTTATGAGGAGAGCCCTGTGCATTTAGATAGAGAAATCGCAAGTGAGGTCAAGGGAGAGTTTGAAAGATATCATAAGTTCAATGGAAGAATAGACCCCGTTTTGAAGAAAGAGCAACTTGGAGAAGAAGGAGGAGATATGCGAAAAAGGACACCAAAGATGGTAAACAGAGGTACTATGGGCCTCGACAATGGGGAGCAAAGAGTGTGGTCATATTTTGGGGGAGAGTTAGGCGGAAGTACTCTATAAAGATGGGAGTAATTGGGCAGAGACTGATAAAGAAGGTGTAGGTGTTTTTGAAGAAAAAGATTTGATTTCTGTAAAAAACTGGAAGAGATTGAAGAGGCCACGACGGACCGTTCCGGGCCGACAAAACCGTCGTGGAGGTGTCGTTCAAAACACTTAGAAAATCTATGAAAGTTGGGTACTGAAAATCGACTCTCCTGAACGTCGGTGACGCGAAAGTGGAAGGACGGTACCGGTCGCAGGCGCGACGGCCCGTCACAGGCGCGACGCGTCCAAGCAATCCACTTAAAAACGATCTCTATGGCATAGACGGGACAGCAGACGGACCGGCGCAGGCGCGACGGCCGTCAACGGGGGCTACGCAGAAGTCAAGTTCGGGGTCGCGATTTCTTTACAGTTTTAAGGACGTTTTTGACTATTCCTGCTTTAATTATAAAGGTATGGGTTAATGTAATAAGTCTAATTATTGGGGGTTAAAAGAGGTAACTTAAGTTAATTAGTGGATTATTATCAATCTTTTAAAACTGAATTCTATAATAATTAGGGTAAAAGGAAAGAGGGTTGGGTTTGAATAAGAAAAATAAAAAAGAAACAAAGAGAGACAGGAAAAAGAAGACAAGAGGAAGAGTTAGGGAGAGAGTGGAGTGTGAGAAAACGAAGAAATAGCATGATTTGAGGGAAGATAGCTTGGGACACAGCTTCTGGTGGAGGTACAGTTATGGTTTCCCTACGATATTCGTAGTAAGTAAATCTAATAGTGGAATGAAGATATGTTGGGGTCAGTTAGTAGTAAGAGTCTTCTTTATGCTTTATTGTCTGTGTATGATGATGTGAGTTATATATATATGACTTGATGAAACAAGCAAATGAAGCTATTGAATCCCAAATCTTGATATAAACCTAACTCTTGTTAATGATGATGCCACTTGAGTATATAAAAGAAGGCTTGATGAACTCAAGTAAATGAGATGATAATTCCTTGGTTATAAAAAGAAGGCTTGAGGAATTAATAGAATGCGATTAGTGGGACGGGTGTCACAAACCGACAGTAGATGTAGGGGATCGGCGTGTCACGTACCGACACATTAGAATTAGTGGGACGGGTGTCACGAACGACACGTAAGAAGTAGGGGATCGGAGTGTCACGTACCGACACATAGGAATTAGTAGGAGGGTGTCACGAACGGACACGTAGATGTAGGGGATCGGAGTGTCAGTTACCGAACATAGATAGTGGCGATGGGCTGTCACGAACAGACACGTAGATGTAGGGATCGGAAGAGTGTACGTACCGACACAAGAGAATAAAGCTATGAATCTTAAAGATGCTAAAATACAATAATCTAAAGACATTGTTTCCCAAAAGAGTATGGTGTCTGGAGGCTTGAGTCCTCATAGTATGAATCGTATATTATAAATGATGATTATTTATTGTTGCTACACATGCTAAGGATATTAGTGATTTTATGAGGTTACTTGATATATACTGTTTTCCTATTTGAGTTTGGCCGATGATTCCTATCAGTAAGTGTGTCGGTTGTACTGACCCCCTCTTTATGTTTTCCTTTTGTTTTATTTGTGAGTGCAGCGCAAAGTGCCGTCATATCGACTAAACAGTAAGTTGCAAGCCGCTTCGTTCACATCAGGATCTCAGGTGAGCAATGTTCTAATGGACCGGGATCTCCTCCTAGGGCTTGATGCCTTGAAGTTCCGGCAATAGACTAGCTTTGTGATTTTAGCTTTTAGAATTCTTAGTTTCAGTAGTTGATCATTAGAGTTCTTGTGGTGATGACTTCCAGATTTTGGGGAAATTAAATAGATGTTAAATTTAGAAAGTATTGAATTGTATTATTTATGAGTTTAAGTCTCCGCATTGTTTATAACTACCTACCCAATCACCACCCCTAGTCAACGATGCACTGTTAATATTAAATTGAAAGGTTTTAAGGTTCGATCTGGTTGGTTTGCTCAAATGAGAGAGGGTAAAATTGGGCCAGTCGCCGGCCGGTTTCGGGTCGTGAATGATGAGATGATTGACGCCTGGTATAATAAAAGAGGCTTGATGAATTATAGAAAGAGATTAGGTGGATCGGAAGTGTCACGTTACCGACCACATGGAATTAGTGGACGGGGTCACGGAACCGAAACGGAGATGATAGCGGATCGGAGAGTGGTCACGTACGGACACATTGAGTTAGGGGATCGGAGTGTCACGTTACGACACATAGTAGTAGGGGACCGGAGTAGGGTCACGTACCGAAACACGGGAGGAAAATAAGATAATGGAATCTGAAAGATGATAATATACTCAATAAAAGAAACATGGTATACCAAAAGGTATGGTGTGGAGGACTTGAGTCTCATAGATATGATCGTGTGATATTAATAAATGATATGGGGTTTGTACTTGTTGCATCACATGTTAAGAATATTAGTTGATTATGATGTTTCTGAGATATATTGCTTTCTTATTTTTGAGTGACCGAATCCACCTGCTACCTACTCCGTACTGTCGTTGTACTGACCTCCCTATTTATGTTTTCGCTTGTTTAATTGTGGAGGCAGCAACGGTTGCCGTCGTCTTCGACCTTCAACAGTGATTCAGACAGTCTGTCGTCACCCCAGGTCTCAGGGTGAGCTAATGCTTCTAGCTTGACTGGATCTCCTTTTCCTCATGTCTTTGATGCCTTGAAGTTCGGCATCGGACTAGGCTTTTATTTGTTAGATTCTTAGAATACTCTTATTTAGTAAATTGATCATAGATGTTCTTGTGGTGATTTGAGGACTCCAGATTTTGGGGAATAATAGATGTTGAATTTAGGTTTATGGAATTGTCGTTTTAGTATGAGGTTAATTCAGTCTTTCCGCATTGCTTTATGTGATATTAAATTGAAATGATAAGGTTTAGATGGTTGGTTCGTCCATAGAAGGGTAAGTGCGGTTGACAGTCGCGCTCGGTTTTGGGTCGTGACACTTTCGTCTTCACCAAACAACACAGGAGCACCCCAAGGGATGCTGCAGTGGTCTAATAAACCTTTTACTTAACAAAACTTTTGAAGTTGGGCCTTTAAATCTCAACTAAGCGGGAGCCATTCTTTAAGGGGATATAGAAATGGGGGCGAGATAGTACCCGGTTCAAGATCGATGCAGGCAGAAGTCAATATCTCATCGGTTGGCATACCAAGAAGGTCTGCAGGAGAAAACAAATCAAAACACGCGGGACTATCGAAAAAACGGACTTCTCAATTGAAAGTTACTTGGGTAGTATCATCCTGAGGTGCGCCAAGAAAAGCTAAACCAACCTTACTAACCATTCTCTTAGCACGAGAAGGAGATGAACGAACCGGATTGGAAGTGTAGTACCCTCCCACACTAGAGGATCTGTCCCCAGGCTTGGCTAACGTACACAGTTTTAGCATTACAATCCAAGATTGCAAAGTGGAGAAAGCAAGTCATCCCAGAATTACATCGAAGTCAACCATTTTCTAAGATAACCAAGTCTAACCATGAGTATGAATCCACCACAAAAGTTCACAGACAAGACCGATACACCTTTTCAACTATCACCGAACCTCACCCCCCCGGAGAGAGAGTGAAACACGAAAGGTATGTTCAAGCAATTCACAAGTAAATTAGACCAGTACAAATGAAGAAGATACATATGAACATGTGGATCCAGATCAAATAATACGGAAGCCATGCAATCACCAAACCAAGTTACCTGTGATAACAGCATAAGATTAACTCCGCTTCAGACCGCCCAGGGAAAGCATAACAAGGGACTAAAAACTGTCTGACACGTTTGGCCCCTAACCCACAATTGATTGTGTGTTTGTTGTAGTGGCTCCAGTGTGCCCGTTCCCCGGCCGTTTTGGTGGACCAAATTACCTTCGAACAAACCGCGTTCTCCAGAAAAATAACGACCTACCATGCAACATCTACCTAACTATTTGACGTCACTGTAGCTCTGTGTTTTGGGCATAACCTCTGATATGCAGTATAAAAAAAAGAAGGCAGACAAAAGAGAGGGAGGCACACTCCTAACCACATTCTTCAGCATAGGTCTCTCAGAGAAGGTGACTGGTCTTGAGGTGTACCCCCAACTACAGCTGTAGTTGATGTGAAAGACAGAAGATTGGTCGGGTACGAAGTAACCTCCCTTGAACCCTGTCCTCTAGAGTTGTTAAAACCATTAAATCACTCCATTTCGAAACCTTTTTGCTGTCGTGCCATGGGTGAAGTCATCTGACTTCACCCCTTCCACCTCTATCACAGAAGTCTACCAACTTCTGAAAAGACTTTTGCCCGTACCGCTTACCTGGTGTAAGGCTGAAAATCCGCAATCTGACCTCAAAACCCTCCTTCACAAACGGCGAACCCGCTCTGTGGACGAAACATAGTTGGGTGGCATACATGGATTAAATGCGCGGAACTTAGCATCATATGCAAGTAAAACCCACATCCTACCTTGCTCTAGGCTCAAGAACTCATCTCTTTCTATCCTCAAAGTCGGGGGATATGACTTTCTCCATAAACAAGGATAGAGAATGATGCCCAAGTATAGGTGGTGCCTGTTGGTTGACCCGTCAAACATGTGATCTCCACCCCACATTTGGCGTTCCCCTGGGAAACTAAAGTCACAAAATCAACAACCAAACCGTTCTTACTATACCCATTTTGTTGTGTAGCTCATGACACAGGTCAACAGAGAAAATCATAGGCCATCCTCAGATAAGCACCCTTGAAGACTGGAGGTTTCAAATTTCAAAAGAACTTACTGAAAAAGTTGCCTGATCCTTTGCATTAATAGGCCCTGTGGCAGACGAGGAAACGTGCTATTTCCAATGAGCATCCAGCGGGGAGCCAAGTAGCTGCATGTGGACCTCCGGAACAGGAGGTGCTGACGTTGCAGGAAAACACTGGAGGGTTGGACTTGACAGATAACCCATAAGATAGCAAGACCTAATTTATCATCTCTGGGGTAGGTTGAGGTGGGGGGTGGCAAGTCTCATTATTGCACTTGTTCAGCTCCCCATCCTCACCTCTCTTACCACTTCCTAGTTGGTGGAGGGGGTTAACCGCCTCTTTGAGTACCAGAGTGGGCTAGGTGCTCGTCCTCTTCCTATAGAGGACGTCCCGCACCACGACTCTTCCGCCGGCCTCTTCTCACCTGCTCCTCCTCGAGCTACAGCCCCTAGTGGCTGGCTCAGACGCACCCTGTCCCACCGGTGCTGGTGTTGGGCGCAGTCGTTTGCTTCTAGTTCTAACCATGATGCGAAATAGAGGAAGAAGATGGTTCGTCAGATTACCAATTTTATCACCAAGATACCAATTGGATCCAAGTAATTGCACGAAAAGAAGGAACCAGAAAGAATGGAGTTTCCAAAGTTTATTATAGCCTCTCAAAGAAAAAGTAGTAAAGGCGGTCCCCCTACCGTGCCTTAAGACTTACTAGACCTGTCCTTGGTGATGAGCAGCGAACCTAATGTCTGAACCAGTTTGTCACGGACCCAAAAACGGGCCGCGACTGGCCCCACACTTATCTACTATGTGAGGAAACCAAAACCATTCCAATTCCCAACGTTTTCAATACAAATTCAACCATTAAATAACAAAATCATAATGCGAAAGACTTAAAACTCATTAATGAAAAAACAAAATCAATTAACTTCTAGAATTCAAACATCTTTATTTCCCCAAAATCTGGGGAAGGTCACCACCACAAGAACATTTGATCAATACTTAAAACTAAGAGAGTATTCTAAGAAGCTAAAATAATAAAACAAAAAAGCTCGTCCCAATGCCGGAACTTCAAGGCCAATTGACATGAGGAAAGAGAGAAGATCCAGTCCAAGCATAGAAGCATTTAGGCTCACCCTGAAATCCGGTGTATCGAAGCTGGCTAGAGTTGCGGTTGCAGTTGAAGACGACGGCTTTTATGTTTGGCTGCACTCCACATATAACACAGAAGAAAGAAACATACAAAGTAGGGGTCAGTACAAAAAACGAGTACGGAGTAGGTTATCATCGCCAATCAAAATAGAAAAAAAGTATATATCAGATAATATATAAATAAACTATAATACTCAACATGTAGAACAACAAGTATGTAATCGTCAATAAAATACAACAAGTTCACCATGAGGACCAAGCCCACTACCATACCCATTGGTGAACTAGGTTTCGTTAGACTAGATGTATATAACAATTTCGAGTTCATTATTCTTTCTTCCGGTGTCGGACGTGACACTCCGATCCTCTCATTACTATCTGGTGTCGAACATGACACCGATTCAATTCTAATAATAGGTGCCGGAACGGGCACTTCGATCCTCATCATACTATCCAGGTGCGGAACCGTGACACCCGATAGCAATTCATCCTGGTGCCGGAACGTGGCACTCTGGATCCTCATCATTACTATCTGGTGTCGGAGTGACACCCATCAATATTCTATCCTGGTGCCGTGAACGTGGCCCACGCCGATCCTCTATTTCTACCCTAGGTGTCGGAACGTGACACCCAATCCCTACCTCATTTTTTGTTCATCAAGCCTTCTTCATTATACTAAGGATCATCATTCATTAACATAGAGGTTTTCAAGATTAAAATCCATAGCTTTATCTGGATAGTTTCATCACATTATTATATATAAAACTCATCATGCATACACACATTTAAGCATATTAGAAGGGCTGACAATACTACCCAATTCATATCATTCGCTATTAAGCGTTTACTATGAAATAGCAATAACCATAAACATACCTCACCGAAGAATTGTGATCAATCGAAGCAAATCCCCAAAGCTTGTTTCCTATTCGTTTATCCCCCCTTCCGTTCGATTCCTCTCTCATCTTTGTTCTTCTATTTTTCTTATTCACCCTCTTTCTTTTCCCTAATTAGCATATAATTACAGTATAAACGACCCCCCCCTGCGACACAATCCCCCCAACCCACTAGTTAAATCAAGGTTCACCCCTATTCTAACCCCCAAGTAATTAGGACTTATTAACATTAACACTACTTTTAATTAAGCAGGAAGGAAATGTCCAAAACGCAAATTAACTTTTAAAACAGGAAAATCCGACCCAGCCCCCCCACCGGCCCGCCACCCCGCCCCCCCCCCCGGGGATGGGATTACGCAGCCTACTACGGGCCGTCGTGCACGCGACGGTCCGTCCTGTGGGCTCCGGACCAAGAGTTCAGCGCACTGAATTTACTGAATGGAATGTACAGGTCGTCGTGCCTGACCCACTGACGCCTTCCGACCTGGCCCATTCCGTCGTGACGTTCAAAGAGTCGCTCTCACGTACTCAAATTTATAAATTCTAAGTGTTTTGGAATAAGACCCCACGACGGTCCGTCGTTTGGCCCATGACGGTTCGTCGTGGGGCCATAGACTCAGCCAGTGTCCAAAAATAACACTGCTGCTCACACATCCGGACCTCCTAACAGGGTCGTTACAACAATATATCTTATTGTAAAACTCGTACTCGTAAATCCAAGCCCCCACAAGCTAAGAAACTAAAATTATTCAGCTGTTGAGAAGAAAAGAAAAAATCTAGAAAATTTCCGCTGAAAGAAAAAAGTGATTTTGGTTTTAATTCCAAAACGACCATAACTCCTCCGATCATGATGAGTTAGCAGCCAGTTCTTCTTACCCCACATTCGTTGGAAGGGAAATTCCATAGAACGATCTTTCCAAAGGCATGGAGTTTGCACGATTTCGATACCGTTAAGGGAGATTTGCTTTCGAAACTTGAGCTGTTGAATTGAGGAAGTTCCAATCCAAATTTAAGGAAGGGCAAACTAGTCTTTTTACCCATTTATTTCCTATTCCGTTTAAGAAATTTATTCTCATAAAAATAAGTTTTAGTTCAGATTAGAAATGTTCTTTTACGTTAAGGGCTTGGATATAATATGAGAGAAGAGGGAAAAGGTTGATTGATGGTGATGGTGCTTTATGAAAGATTCAAGAATTCGCAGAAAAAGGAACGCCAAGGTTTGCGAGTGGAATTCGTCGAGGTATCCTATCCAAGATATGTGTGACTTTCGGTTGGTGTAAATTCATCCGGCACACCACTGTTTCAGGTTCTTTGGTTTTAGAATTGGTTACATGATTAGAAGTGAATTCTTGTTAGATCTTGTTGAATTCCTATTTGGTTGAGTTGATTGAATACCCATTGATGTTGATTCGTATTTTTGAAGTTGTTTTTTAAGTTAAATCCATTGGATCTTGAGGGTATTAACGATCCTAAGTGTTTGGTGAAAGATTTAGGGAGGTTTGGAGGGTTGAGAGATTAAAAACGAGTTAAGAAATTCGTTAAATGCACTTGGGCAAGGCCAGCTGCGTCGCACCTGCAGTGCACTAAAAGTGGAATGGGGCATGCAGCGGCGCGCCACCTGTGCTCCAGAACTAAGCCTCAGTCATCTGAGGCTGGCGCGACACACCCTGAACGTGCCCAGATTGGCATTTTCACCCAATTTTTGTAGTTTTGCACTAGTAAGTCCTTCTAAGGTACATTATCACCTTCCAATGATTCTAATTACTTCAAACAATTTCTAAAAAACCAGAAATCACTAAATAACTTAAATTATAATCTTGAATCCATAATCCAATTCAAGGGAAGTTAAGATCAAAGTCAAAGAAGTTAAGAGTCAAGCCTAAAGTTAAGAAGTAGTCAAAGTTAAAGTCTTAAGGTTTTCAAGAGTCTTTATAAAAACGTTAAAAACTTCGTCTGTAAGTCTCACCAAGTTACAAGTTAGTTAAACAAAGAGTATAGTGAAGTATTCTCAAAAGTTTGGGGAATAAGTGTCCTTAAGATGAGTTTGCAAGTTAAGCAAAAGTAAAGATTAGTTCGTTTATCAATAGTTATTAAAAGAAATAGTATTGCTTAATAGTTACAAAATTTTTTAACTTTTGAGCAAGAAAAGGAAGATAAACTTCTAATAGAGCCTTTGACTAGTATTAGTAAAAAGAAAACTATGATTTCCAAGTACCTTAAGTTGAGTGATTACCTTCAAAAACCAGAGAAAGAATTTGTTTTTTCTAGATATACTGAAAGAAGTATTGGGGAGTAGAGTATTTGGTGCATTGTATGGGATGCAAATTATTTATTCAACTTAATCCCCCATAAACCATGTAGCCAACATGAACAGAAAAAGGGTCATACGTTTAGATGATTCGTTAGCGCTCTTTAGCATATACTAGTGGATCCACTTATTAGTTCAGGTTTTATACTGACGACAAGGTATAGGGCGATCCTATAGCAACGTGTGGTTAGACGTTGTACCATCGCTTAGGTTCATAGTGATGGTTGTCGGTTAGAAAATCTCCCATATAAACTCCACTTTTATATATAAGTAAAGTTGAGTTTGTTATTATTGTTTTACAAAGCTTTCTATATACATTTCATGTATTTTTATTGCTTTATATTAAATTCAGTATTTCATGTGTTGAGCAGCGCCAATGTAAGTTTCTTCTTATTTTTATCGTGCTTAAGTTTTTGTTTAGCATTCCAATTTTCATACTCATACATTACATGTACTACTATCAATTGGCCTGCATCGTCTTATCATGCAGATGCAGGTCACTAGGATCAGCATCCAGCGCCTCGTTGATCCACTTTGAGCACTCAGAGTCAGTGGTGAGCCTCCTTGCATTCTAGATGACTCTTTTATTGCTTTCAGTATTTTCATTTATAGGATGTTGTGGGGTTTTTACCAACATTCATATTAGTATTATAGAGGCTTCATATACAAATAGTCAGTTACATAGTTCTATTTGAGTATCTCTTTATTTACAAATATTTTATCATGAGACTTAAGTACCATTTTGGCCAAGCTATTTATTTTAAGTAATTCCTTTGAGAATGTTTCTTACTTAATGATTGAGTCAAGTCTTCTGCATAGTTAAATAAGCCAAGCCAAGGGTCCGCTCAAGGCCTACAGTGGTATGGTGCCGGCCACGCCAGGTTTGTTTGTTTGGTAGGCTCAGGGTTATTGACAAACTGGGTATAAGAGCACATAGTTCAAAGATTTCTACAGAGTCTTGATGGCGCCGCGTCTGGAGTATACTAGTTTTCGGTGTTGAAGCGTGCCTTTTATGATAGAGGTGACAACGTTTAGGAAAATTCTAACTCTATTTCACCAGACCACTTTTTTTTGTGTGTCTTTTTTGGTTTTGTTAGAGTGTATCCTAAAAGTTTCCCTCTAATTCATGCTTGTGCATGTTTCAGATCATCATTGCCTGCATTTGAAGAGCACAAAAGAGGTCATGTGATACAGAACATGTGGAAGAGCCAGAATTTACTTGATTTCACCAAATGTGCAACCTCAAGGATATTGTACTAATCCTGAGAGTTCTGGTGAGGCTATAGGATGTTAAGCCAAAGCGATGACTAACCCAAGTTGGTCAAATGCTTATAAGCCGACGATACCGAGGGCTGGCACCTCGAGGATTCATGAATTCCTAAAAATGAATCATCTCAGTTTCACCGCTTCGAGCAATATTGAGGATCCTAATAATTTTGTCGAGAAGTTGAAGAAGGTTTTTGATGTGATTCATTTCATTGATTTTGAGAGAGTCGAGCTAGATGCATACCAACTGAAAAATGTGGCTAGGACTTGGTTCGATCAGTGAAAGGAAGGCAGAGGTGAGGATACGCCAAATCCTAGTTGGGATTGTTTCAAAGAGTCTTTCTTGGGGCATTTATTTCCCCGAGAATTTAAGGAAGCTAAGGTACATGAGTTCCTTACACTGAAACAGGACTCCTAAAGCATATTACGAGTATGGTTGAAGTTTACCCATTTGTCTCACTATGCTCCTTAAATGGTTAAGGATATGAGGAGAAAAATGACATTGTTTGTCACTAGCGCGGGTCGTGCATCAAGCCAAGAGGGTAGAGCTGCAACGCTGATCGATAACAAAGACATATCCTTGTTATGGTTTATGTGCAGGAAGTTGAAGAGGATAAGATGAGGTATAGGGAAGAGTATAGAAACAAGAAATCCAAGACTTGGACTGAGTTTGGGTAGCAGAAAGGTGGTTCAAATTGACCACAATTTCAGAAACAATAGGGGCATGCACCATCATTTTAGTGCACTTCGCACAGCAAACATAATGACGCATATGGAGAATTCACAGAAACTTCAAGGATAGACCAGCCAAGTCCCACTGGTAGAGTATGACCACAAGAGGTAGTTGGGCTCCTGCTGTGGTGGTTTGGGTGAAAACCATGTCGGTAAGTGTCTGATGACCAAAAGCAGGTTTCTTCAAGTGAGTAAGCGGGTCATTCATGAAACAGGTATCCTAATAATAAGCAGGGTGGTGAAATCCCGGGCACTAGAGCTCAATTTAATCGGTTTCCCCACTAGACAGGGCTGCTTTGCTGCTTGCACCTACTAACCAATTCTGGGTACTAGCGTGAGAGGAGAGGCAAAAACCGTTCTCTATGTAATCACTAGCCGCCCAAAGAAAAGAGAAACTTCTAATATGGGTCCCCACGGGTATGATCAAGTCTTTAATTTTGATTGTTTATGCTTTGTTAGACCCAACAAAACAAGTTATATTTTGTAAAAAAAAAAAAACTATGTACAAATCAGTGAGATTCTCTTGAGAAAACTTTTATGAACCTTTATGTGTAGATTTTTACCCCTATTGGAGAGTCTATTCTAGCGGAAAGAGCCTATCGTGATTGTCCTATTTCTATCAATCACAAGAACACCATGACTGATTTAGTGGTGTTAGACATGGTAGATTTTGATGTCATTCTAGGTATGGACTGACTTCTTGCCTGTTATGTGTCAATAGATTCTAGAACTTGAGTTGTCAAGTTTGAGATTCCTAATGAGCCAATAATAGTGTGGAGTAGTAGTTCAAGAGTTCCTAAGTGTCGTTTAATTTTGTACATTAAGCTTAGAAAGTAAGTTTCAAAAGGTTGTATCTATTACTTATTTTGAGTTAGTGACTAAAGTATTGAGGTACCTTTCCTTCAGTCAGTTCCTATAGTAAAAGAGTTTTACAAGTCTTTCTAGATGATCTAACTAGAGTCCCTTCTAAGAGATAAATAGAATTCGACATAGACATCATTCTAGATACTCGTCTTATCTCTATTCTGCCATATAGAATGACACCATAAGAGTCAAAACAGTTAAAAGAGAAGTTGAAGATTCGTTAGATAAGGGTTTTATTTGACCAAGTATCTCACCTTGGGGTGCTTCAGTCCTGTTTGTAAGAAAAAAATATGGTTCCCTTAGGATGTGTATAGACTACCACCAATTGAATAAGGGTACCATCAAGAATAAGTATCCTCTTCCAAGGATATATGATCTTGTCGACTAGCTTCATGGTGCTTCCTGATTTTCAAAAATTTATCTCAGATCAGGATTACCACCGTTGAAAGTTAGGGAATATGATATTCCAAAGACAACCTTTAGAATCAGAATATGGGATTACCCCGACCCCAAGTTGTGGTAAGTCCTTTGTTGACCAATTCACAGCAAACATTATGGATCTTGTGAATAGAGTCTTCCAACCTTATTTAGATATGTTTGTTATGGTTTTCATTTATCACATACTAATTTATTCAAGGAATGAAGAAGATCATGATAATAACCTCAGGATAGTTCTTCAGACTTTGAAAGATAAAGAGTTATATGCCATGTTCTCCAACTGTGATTAGCATTTATATTCAAATGATAGAAGAAGTTTAGAGTTGTCCTAGACCCACATCTCCAACAGAAATAAGGAGGTTCTTGGGTTTAGCTGGCTACTATAGAAGTTTTGTTGAGGGGTTTTGATTTATCTCTTCCCTTTGACCAAGATTGACTCAAAAGACAGTCAAGTTTCAATAGTCTGAAGCTTTTGAGAAACATTTTCAAGATTTGAATAAGAGGTTGACTTCTTCTTTGGTTTTGACCTTACCAGAGGGTACTCAAGGTTTTGTGGTGTACTGTGATACATCAAGAGTTAGTTTGGGCTGTGTGTTAACGCAGAGCGGCAAGGTTGTAGCTTATGCCTCCAAATAGTTGAAGGTTCATGAGAAGAATTATTTAACCCATGACATAGAGTTGGCTGCTGTAGCTTTCGCCTTGAAAATATGGTGAAACTTCTTGTATGGTTTTCACATCGATATATTCATTGATCACAAGAGCTTACAATATGTTTTCACTCAGAAAGAGCTCAATTTCAGACAAAGGAAGTGGTTAGAATTACTCAAGGATTATGACATGAGTATTCTCCACAACCCAGGTAAGGCTAATGTGGTTGTTGATGCCTTAAGCAAGTTATGCATGGGGAGCACCACTCATGTTAAAAAAAAAGAGAGGGAGCTAGCCCAAGATGTGCACACACTTGCACGTCTGGGAGTCAGACTTATGGATTCCACAGAAGGAGGGATATTAGTGACCAATGGGGCTGAGTCATCATTACTGTTAGAAGTGAAAGAGAAGTAAGATCTATACCATTTCTTGGCTTTGAAAACAAATGTTCATAATCAAAGAGTATTGACTTTTGAACAAGGGAGAGATGATGTGCTAAAGTATCGGGGTAGATTGTGTGTACCTAGGGTGGATGAACTCCAAGAGAGGATCATGGAGGAAAATCATAGTTCGAGATACTTCATTCATCCAGGTTCCAAAAATATGTACCGCGATTTGAGAGAGGTATGTTAGTGGGAAGGTATGAAGAAGCGCATTGCTGAGTTTGTTGCCAAATGCCCAAATTATCAACAAGTGAAAGTAGAACACAAAAGGCCTAGAGGGTTGGCTCGGAATGTAGAACTTTCGGAATGGAAGTGGGAGATGATTATTATGGACTTCACGATAGGGTTACCAAAGTCTCGTAAACATGATTCAATTTGGAAGATTGTCGATAGAATGAAAAAATCAGCCACTTCTTGCTGGTAAAGACCACTCATTCGGCAAACGATTATACAAAGTTATACATTTAAGAGGTAGTGAAACTACATTGGAGTCCCAATTTCAATCATTTCATATAGAGGTGCACAATTCACTAGACAGTTCTAGATGTCTTTCCTGAAAGGTTTGGGTTCAAAGGTGAACTTAAGCACTGCTTTTCATCCTCAGACGAAAAGGAAAGCGGAGTGTACTAAACAAACCTTAGAAGATATATTGAGGGCTTGCATGATCTATTTCAAGGGGAATTGGTATGATCACCTACCTCAAATTGAGTTCGATTACAATAACAATTACCATTCGATCATCCAAATGGCTATATATGAAGCTCTTTATGGGATAAGATGCAGATCTCCTATTGGATGGTTTGAAGTTGGTGAAGCAGGGTTGATAGGACAAGATCTAGTTCACCAAGCCATGGTGAAGGTGAAGGCGATTCAAGAAAGATTTAAAACAATGAAAATTTGTCAAAAGTCCTACACATATATTAGGAGATGTCCGTTGGAGTTTGAGGTGGATGATTGGGTATATCTGAAAGTTTCATCCATGAAGGGTGTTATGAGGTTTGTTAAGAAGAAAAAACTTAGTCCCCGGTATATAGGTCATTATAGAATATCCAAGAGTATTGACATTGTAGCTTATGAGTTGGACTACCACAAGAGTTTAAAGCATAGGTTCATCCGATATTTGATGTCTCCATGTTGAGAAGGCATGGTGATCCTCATTATTGCACCAAATGAAAATGTTGGATAAGGATAACCTAGCTATTAAAGAAGAGATTCCGGTTCACATGTTAGACGCTACTAAGATTTGCACGTTGAGAAAAAGGAAGGTTAGTTAGCAAGGTCCTTTGGAGAAACCAATTTGTTGAAGAAATGACTTGGGAAGCTGAAGAGGATATGAAAAAAAGATATGCACATGTCTTTGAATATGGAGAGAATGTAGATCAAGGTTCTAATGCTCTTCTCATTACTTTATAAACTATGAGTAAGCATGTTGTTACTTACTTTTGATTGTTGAGTTTTAAAAATTGTGGTTACTTTTCCTATCTTAGTGAAGAAAATCTCATTCAAGGACAAATATTCAAAAGGGGGAGATATTGTAACATCTCGTAACTCGTAATAGCCAAGAATAAGCTAAGAAACTAAAATTATTCACTATTGGAAAGAAAAGGAAGAATCTAGAAATTTCTTAAGTTAAGAAAGTGTTTGGTCATTTTTATAACTTCTAGCTTAGGGTGATTTAGAGCCAGTTTTTTATATGGTCGGAAAGCCCTTATAAAGATCTTTCCAACGATGCTGAGTTTGCTTTATTTCAATATCATATGAGGAGATATGCCTTTCGGAAGTTGGGCTGTTCGATTGAGGAAGTTTCAATCCGGATATAAGAAAGGGGAAACTAGTGTTTTTACCCATTTATTTCCTATTACGTTTTAGGGAATTAATTGGGGTAAAATAAGTTTTAGTTCAGATTAAAAGAGTCCTCTTATGAATAGGGCTTGGAGAAAAAAAGAGAGAAGGAAAAGGGTGAAAGATCAAGAATTCGCCAAGAACGCCAAGGTTTTGCGAGTGTTATTTTTCGGGGGTGATCCCTATCAAGGTATGTGAGATTTTTTTTGTTGGATTAATTGATACGCACACCAATCTTGTTTCAATTATGTGGTTTTAGAATTGGTTACATGATTACAAGTGAATTCTTGAAAAATCTTATCGAATTCTTATTTGGTCGAGTTAATTGAATACCCATTGATGTTGTTTCGTAGTTTTGGTGTTGTTTTTGAGTTAGAGGATATTAACGACCCTAAGTGTTTGGCGAAAAAATTAGGGAGGTTTGGATTGTTTAGAGATGAAAAATGAATTGAAAAATTTGTCAGACGCACCCGAGAAAGGCCAGACGCGTCGCACCTGCAGTGCACCAAAAGAGGGCCTCAGTCACATGGGGCCTGGTGTGGCACACCACCAGTGCGTCAGAACCAGCACCTCCCCGAACGCGCCCAGGTCGGCGTTTTTGCATATTTTTCGTTGTTTAGCCCTTGTAAGTCCTTCTAAGGTATATTAACACCTTCCAATGATTCTAATTACTATAAATGATTTCTAAACAACTAAAATCACTAAAGAACTCATATTATAACCTTAAATCCATAATCCAATTCAAGGAAAGTTAATATCAAAGTCAAAGAAGTTAAGAGTCAAGTTACAAGTTAAGAAAAGAATAAAAGAGTTGAATTATTTCTCAAAAGTTATAAGGGAACGAAGCATTCACTAAGAGTTAAGTTGCAAGTTAAGCAAAGAGTAAATATTTGAGTTCGATTCCCAAAATTTATAAGAGAACTAAGTATTTCATAAGAGTTACAAATGTTTTCACATTTTGAGCAAAAAACGAAGCTAGACTTCCAATAGAGACTTTAACTAGTTTTAGTAAAAAGGAAACTATGATTTCCAGGAGAGATTTTAAAGGTAAGTTTGAGAAATTACCTCAAACCGTAGAGGAAGTTGTTTCTAAAACATATGAGCTAAGTATTTGGGACGAGTGAGAATGATTTATGGTGTCGCAAGGCATATCACATAGGACCCCAAAATACCATGTAGCAGACTTTAGGAAATAAAAAGGGTCATACTGTTCTCCTTTGTAGATGATCCTTAGTGCTTTTTATCATGACTAGTGATCCATTAGTAGTTCATTTATACTGATGGCAATTGTTATAAGGCCGGTCCTCGTGCGACGGAGGTAGACGTTGTACGATAGTTTAGGCCTCATGTGATGGTTGTCGTTAGAGAATCTCACCTAGAAACTATCTACTTCATAGCATTAAAATGAGTTTGTATAATTGCAATCTTCTTTCATGAACTAAGTTGTTGACTATGTTTGGCAAAGATTTTCTATATAGTATTGCATGTATTTTTATGCTTTATCTTAATTCAGTATTTCATATTTGAGCAGAGCCACAAGTAAGGAAGTAAGTTTCTGTCTTATTTTATCGGGCTTAAGTTAGTTGTTTAGCATTTGCAACTCGCGATACCGACTTTATGGTACTTGTGCCAATGGCCTGCATGTCTTATGTGCAGAGCAGGTAAATAGGTAAAACATCAGCGCTCATGATCCGGTTTGAGTACTCAGAGTCAAAGGTGATCCTCCTTGCATTTTGGAAGACTCTTTTATTGCTTTCAGTCTTTTCATTTATAGAATGTTGTGGGGTTTGTATGAACATTCATCTTATTTTGTACATGCTTCATAGAGATATATCCAGTCAGATAGTTCTGTTTGAGTCTCTCTTTATTTTACAGATATTTTATCATGAGATTTAAGTACCATTTTGGCCAAACTATTTATTTTAAGTAATTCCTTTGCGAATGTTTCTTATTTTATGATTGAGTGAAATCTTCTGTTGAGTTAAGAAAACTAGGCCAAGGGTCCGCTCAAGGCTGACAATGGTTATTGGGTGCCGGCCACGTCCAGGGTGTAGGCTCGGGGCATGACACTTATAACATAATAATATATTGTTGATATAATGTTAGATGAATTTCACATTTTAATATATTTATATTCATTAATTTTTAAATAAATGATACCTAAATCATCTGAATCTTAAAATTACTAAATGATACCTAGACACATTCAAATATTAAAATGTAGATGCACAATTTAATTATATTCAGATTTTGACATCTTAATCTTATTGTTAATAATTGATGCTTAAATCATCTAAAAGGATTTCTCATTTCTAAGTCAAAATGTGCTTTTAGTACCTTATCCTGAAGGTTGTTATTTTTTTAATGTTATCTAATCTTGTATGACTGCACATCCAACATCCACTTCATCAAAATATTCGTCTCATGAAAATAAAATTAAACTTACGACCTAGTGCTTCTATCATATATGGTCATCATAAAATTTACCTTTGACTTGTGTGGTGTGTGTGTGTGTGTGTATATACTATAGATTAAATCGTATATATAATATCTGTGTGTGTGTGTGTATATATATATGGGTGTGGTGTATATAGATTATATATAATAATGTTACATTAATATATGCAATAATATAGCAATAAAATTTTATTTTAATGTTCAATTTACATATTATAGAGTAAAATTTTAATCTATATTTCATGCTCTGAAAGATATGAACCTAAGTATCTCTAAAGTTATTTGCACTTGCTACGCAGGGCAATTGACAACTTAATTTGTTCCTTCTTATCTAATTAAAACATGCAAGAAAAAAATTTTTAAATATCAGTTGAATCGACGTTACATGATTACTGTGTTCCTAGTTTCTATTAATAATTTTTTATTTATTTCCTATTTTGTACAAGTGTAAACAAAGTGTAAAAGAATTGTTGCATTACAAAGTCTTCAACAAAATTGATGTATTATTCATAGGTTATCAATCAAAACTCATAATAAAACCGTAACAAAATATAATTACCTTGTGCGTTCACAAACCTAACAAATTGGTTCGCATTAAGGAGGATATCACAAGCCTCCATAGTAAAACGTCCAAAAAATAAATTATATCACAGGGGTTAAACTAAACGCTACAAAATATTTTATAGTGGAGTTTTTTAAAACCCCCACAAATAAACCTCTGCAAATTGAGCTTCTTTTCTCACTAGTGGATCTTCTACAATAGGTCTCGGGAGCATCTAAAGTAGTCATCCCAACTTGAGTTGGTTGATGATAAATCACAACATCATCAATTGGAGCATCTATAAGTTCTAGACCCTAATCATTATCTTTGGTTCCTTCATGTGCAAAAGATGTATCAAAATAGGGACAATATCTACATCAACTAAGCTCACATCAATATGAGAATTTGGTCTCTCAGCCTTGTCAATATCTTCAATAGTTTGTCTTCAAAGAACAAAACATCACGATTTCTAATGAGTTCTTTATCACTTAGATCATAAAAGTGATATCCAAACTTATCTTGACCATAACTGATGAAGATGCATTTCTTACTTTTAACATCCAATTTTGACCACTCATGTTTTGGAACACACACACAAGCTTTACACCCAAACACTTTTAAGTGATCGCAGGAAACATCCTTAAGAAACAAGACTTTGTTTGGAACATAACCATCCAAAGAAATAACAGGATACAAATTGATAACATAAGAAACAATGTTAAGTGCTTCAGCCCAAAATGAATTTGGAAGTTTTACCTTTGAAAACATGCATGTAACTCCCTTAACTTAAGTTTTGTTCATCTTTTCTTCCAAGCCATTAAATTTAGGATCTTTGGAGGAGTCTTTGATGACGAATTCCTTGCGATTTTTTGTAATTATCAAAGCGACCAATATACTCACCACCATTATCAGACGAATACATTTTAATTTCTTTCATGTATATCTCTCAGATAAGGCTCGAAACTCTTAAAAACCATCAAGTACTTCTCTCTTTTGGGATTTTTGTTGAAAACAAAAAGGGGGGGGGAGTATACCTGATCTTGCGAGAATTGATCATCAACAAAAGTACAAAGTATAAATCAACCACCTTTGACTTCACCTTAAAATGACCACACAAATCAGAGTGTATTAGCTCCAATAGTTCAAACTTTATTGGTGGAGGTTGATTGTGAAAATAAACTCTTTTATGCTTTCTAGTTAAGCAATGAGAACATATTTTCACCTTTGCATGTTTCACCCAGCAAGCAAATTCTATCCCCTCTCGCTCATATGAATAAGCCTTTTGTGCCACAATTTTGATAAAGTCTCGCTTACCACAAAATTTATGGAGTCACCAAGAATAAATTCTTGTGTCACATGTAAATTTGAATGCTTTCTTCCTTAAGCTACAATCAATGAGCCTTTGGTGAGCTTTTGTTGGCTATTAAATAATTCATTATGCTAGCCATATCATCTAGTTGTCCTACATAAATCAAATTAAAGGGAATGTCTAGAGCATGCTTAACATTCTGAAGGACTAAAGTTGTACCAATATTGGTTTCAAAAAACAATGCCAACACCAAATACCCCAACCTTACAATAATTACCCATCTTTAATATCCAGATTTAACAGAAGTATAAGATGGGTAGATGGTTCAATGATTGAGTCTGATCCAATGCTTCAATGATGGATCCATATTCAGTGGTTCGATAATCAATGATGTCACGCCTCAATTCCCATTAAGATGAACAAGCATCTGATGCCATAAAGGCCCAAGGGAACCAACATGTAATATGTGTCTACTATGCATATGCCTATGATGATTTCAAACTTATGACAAGTTCACAGAAGATGTAATGATACACACCAACATAAGTAGACCCAAACTTATATACAAAACTTGTCCATTGAGGCCACAACTTTTTAAGGTATCAGACACAACTGAACTATATACATTAGTTTACAAAGACTCTGAAAGATAGAAAACCTTAGTTTAGGGCGGGAGAAGGCCCCACCTTACCCTTATCCATCATACAACTTTGAGCTTTACCAATAGCAGTTGAGTACCTGTGCTTGCAATATGAAATGCAGCATCCCTATAAGGGACGCCAATACAAAAAATGTACTAAATATGTAAGGCAATAACATATGTAACACCAAGGATTTAATTAAGAGAAGTATCTATTTATAAATGCATAGATCAGAACAGAAGACCACCTTCATTTACTCTTGTAGGATCATGTATGTTGCATTTGTTTTAATACTTTTATGTGTGTCATAATCTTTGTAAGTCATGTAATAAAAGTAACCAACTGATTAGTGGTAGAAGAGGATGACCCATGCTAGGCATTTTAACCCTTGGGATGTTTTCGTCGTTATTACACAAATCGGCATCAGCCCATGCTTGGCTTCCGCCCCTAAGCTGCCACCCTTCTATACCAATTGGGATCGACCCATGCCATACATTTTCCCCTAGATTTCCACCCTTAATTATACAAATTGCTTCACTTAGTTTCTTTAATCTTTAAGATTGTTGTTGTTGTGGTAATAATTATTTTTAAGATTTGGAACCATTGACCAGTAGTAGAAGACATGAAAATAATGACTTCAAGGTAGTAACAATGAAGTAAGGAGATATGTAACAGAATGCATTACTTATGAGCTTTAATGGTACAATTGACTTCAATTGACTAAGAGGAGAATTTATCAAGCTTGCTGTTGCGAATACTATTTCTATATTAGCACACAGGAGGATAATTATGCAATTTTAGACTAATAAACATATAATGAAGTGATTCGACACACTATAAAGGGGGAAAATTATTAGCTGTATTGAATATAGTACACTCCCACCATGTTTCCTTGACTAGGAATAGAGCTTAGGAAACTCACTTTGTTGATATTAATCACAGTTTTCAGATTTCATGCTAAAGAATATGGAATAGAATGGACTTACATACCTTGATGTATAACTCATATATATCTAGAAATTAACCTCCTTCCTTTCAAATTATTAATCTACAATAAAATAAGTAAAACTACTATTAGTATCTAATCAATACATTTGGCTACTTAACCTCACAAAAATGGTAGCCCGATAGTAGACCCATAATTTATCATAACAAGGATGTTGTTCAATTACTTCTCCTCGAATTACATCCATATACCAACATGGAGTGAGTAGTAAGCCTACACAACATTTAGTTTGGTGGTGTATCACCACACTCTCCTATATTTCCATATAAAATATTCACACCTTTCCCCAACATCAACCATGCGGTCCACACATATACACATACAAACCCAATATGTTCATTATCATAGCAACAAAATGTTGAATTCACTATTCTTTGAATTCTTAATGACAACACACATGTAATTCTTCATCCAGACTCATACATGAGGAGGACAAAAAAGGAACAATCACCTTACCTCAATTTATTCAAATTTCCCTTTTAACTTAGAATCTTCAGGAACTTCAACTTCCTTTCACAATTCACACCAAAGAAAGATAATTTTTCTAATAATCAGGAAAGGGAGCAGAGCGTGGAAACATTCGGCCTTGTCTTATACCCCTTTTTTGGGAAAAGCTGAAAATATGTTTTCTAATTATCAATGGGATAATTAAGCTAAATCTATAAGTGTTTTTACTTACCTTGTAATGCAAATATGAGGGTTTCTTCAAGAACCCTAGAAGAAATTTAAGGTTGCTGTTTTAATCCCTAAGAGAAAAGAGAGAGAAAGAGCTGGAGTTATTCTCCATTTATGTGTTTAAAAGGAGTGGAAATAACAACCAATATTTATCTTATATTGAGATTTATTTTTATAAGAATATCCTCCTGAACTTCCTTCTTTTTAGATTTATTTTCAGCCACTATTGGTCAAGTAGGTAATGCACATGCTTATGTACACCAAGTTGCTCAAAAGGTCAAAGTAGGTGATTCACCTACATGCCCTTTTCCTTAGTTGGGCTTCACTTACATTGGGCCTTGGCAGATTTGGCTGTTGGGTTTTAATTTCATTTTCATTTTATTAAGCTTAGTTTGGGCCTCAAGTGAGTACATTAGCACAGGCACAAATTAGATTCATAAACTTTGGCCTTTTTAATTAGATCCATATAGCTCAAGTAGGTGATATACCTAGTAGCTTATTTAATCCAAACAAGCAGGTCACTATTTTTATTACATTATTTACATATTAATCCATTTTGTTTTAACTTAGTACCTAACTTTCAACTTTAAGCTCAATTACCACTTTTTTTTTCTCGAGTTTGAATACTTCTGTAGGGCTTAACTTGGAGTACACATGTTGAAACAAGCAAAACATTACATCATCTTTCTTCGCTAGTTTAAACCAACACTATTCATATAAGAAAAATGGTCGCTCACCTACTTTATAAGTTTATGTCAAGTATGAATGAATAAAACTAGCATATGAATAATACGGGTTGTTAGAGATGATTGAACTAGGTTAAAAATTGGTGTTCATATTTGCGGGTGTAGTTCTAGCCGAAACCATTTTTGATAGTAATGACGATTTTTGTTGTAGAAATTATTTCAGAGAGGTTCTCTATATAGACAGATAAATTTTGGTTTGGAGATTATGAAGAGGAGATGCAAGCTATTGAAGATTATGTGATGAAAGTGGATAAATTTATTTTATAAGAAAATTAGGCAAGGGGAGATTTGTTGGGTATTAATTAACAAAGTTTCTTAGCGTAAATAGTTTTTTTAGGAAAATGTTTAGGATTTGTTAGTAATTTTCTTGTAGGAAAATGTTTAGGACTCTATAAATAGAGACATGTTCTTTCTTACTTAATCAACATTCACAATGTAGTCCAATGGGCTTTGAGAGTTTTTTTTAGGGGAAAATTTGTTGGACACAAGTGATACATTATCACGTGTGTGAACCTCCCATGTATTCCGAGTGAATTGTTTGAGGTTATTATTTTCTATATTTTGTACTCTCACTTTTATAAAGTGTATTTCTCATCTCCTTTGTGTATGTATGTTGATTGACCGAACACGTTAAATTTGTGTCATTTGGTTTATTTCTCATTTGTCTTCTTACTCATGGTTTTTTGAGGTTTGTGTTGCTAGCTTCTGGATGAAACCTGATCATTTTTGGTCCTAACAATATGTGTCTTGGTTCGCCTTCACTTCTGATACTAATGACGATTCAGTCTCATTCATCATAATAACTGCACCTCTATTAGAATCATATAAACGGACTCCCAAACATGCTAATTTGTGAACTTCCTTAGACAACTCATTCTTTCCTTCCTTGATATCGAGTAGTATTCCCCATAGACAGCCTTCTCAAGCCATCAACAACAACATTATCCTTACCCGGTTGTAGAGGATACCCATGTCATAATCCTTGAGCAACTCTAACCACCTCATTTGTCTGAGATTAAGCTCTTTCTTATTGAAAACAACTAGAGACTCTTGTGGTCGGTGAACACATCCACATGAATTCCATAACGGTAGTGGAACCATATCTTGAGAGAAAAAACTATTGCTGCTAACTTGAGATCATGAGTTAGGTAATTCCTCTCATGAATCTTAAGTTGCTTGGAGGCATAAGCTATAGGCTTACCTTTCTGAATCAACACACGACCAAACCCCACTCATGTTGCATCACAATAAACGACAAAACCATATGTACCCTGCAGTAGGGTCAACACTGGAGCCATAGTTAAATGAGTGTTCAGTTCCTAAAAGCTTTGCTCACAAGCTTCAGACCATTAAAATTTATTTATTTTTCAATTTTTCCGATTCGGCGGTTCAATCTATGATTTATCATTCATGGACGTTGATAAGTCGTCATCCATTTGCAGCCCTTAGGATGGCATATAGCATTAAAGAGTGAAGGGCGAGGTTCAAACGAGGAACGGCTTTATGTGATGACCTAGGCACACAGATAACGAGAAAGGCGTAGTCATCGACGAAATGCTTCGGGGAGTGAAAATAACATAGATCTGATTCCGAATTGAGGTGAAACCTGTTCGACTGCTGCGGCTACCTTCTTACTGACAGCCCAGCTAGGTTCTGGCACTCCAATAGTAGCGCCTGCAGTCACTGACTTAGCTCTTCGGCCTCCTCGGCTCACTTCGAGCCAAGTTAATCAATGGGAACGAAATAGATGAAAACCCCCCTGACGAACCTTCTGTAGTTACCAGCCAACCCTAAGAAACTCTTTATATTAGTTGGAGATATGGGTTTGGGCCAATCCTACACTTCCTCAATTATCTATGTGTCTGCTCAAATTCCTTAACCAGACACAATGTGACCTAAGAACGCTACAGATTTTGTCAAAAGTCACATTTAGAAAACTTTGAATATAACTCTCGATATTTGAGAGTTTGGAGGACAAATCTGAGATGAGTAGCATGGTCCTCCTTATTCCTCCAATAAATCAACATTTCATCAATGAACATGATAACAAACACATCCAGAAACAACTCAAATAATTTTTTCATAAGATCCATGAATGCTGCAAGAGCATTATTCAAACGAAAAGACATACAAGGAACTCATAATGACCATTAACAACGTTTTCTGAAAGCTGTCTTTAGATGTTTACTTTGTGGGTCTCACTCTCACTGATATATCCGATCTAAGTCTTCTTAGAGAACTTTGGCACCTTAAAGTTGGTAAAAATGGTTATCAATTCTCTAAAGGGCACCCTTATTATTTATGGTGACCTAGTTCAATTGGAGAATGGATACACATATAACAAACTATTTTTCTTTCTCATGAGTAAGACTAAATCGCCCCATGCTAGACTCTTTGTCATATGAAACCCTTATCAAGAAGATCTCTCAACTACTCTTTTTACTCGTTGGAGGTATTCTATATGGAGAAATATAAATGGATTATGTATCATGAAACATATGTATTCCAAAGTCTATTTCTCTCTCATGGGGGACTCTGGGAAGATCATCCAAAAAACCTCTAGAAACTTACTCACAACTGAAACTGACTGAATAGGTGGTATCTCAACACTAGAGTCATTCACTCGTACTATGTGATAGATGCACCCCTTAGAAACCAAGTTTTTGACCTAAGGTATGAAATGAAAAACCCCTCTAAAATTTGACCATTAGGAAACTAAAACTTGACTACTTGAGTTGTAAAATTAACTGAGGCATAATTAGCATGCAACAATACATACCTAGAATGACATCAAAATTCACCATGTATAGCTCAAATAAGTCAGTCATGGTATCTTTGTGATACATAGAGATGTTACAATCATGATAGAATCTTTCTTTCCAAAATAGACTGACCAACATGTGTGGAAATATTGAAGTATTCAAAAAGTTGTTCGGGGAAATGCCAAACCTTATGGATACATAAGGATTCACAAAATACAAACTCACACACAGATCAAGTCATAAACATCAAACAGAAAAGACTCTAAGCATACCAGTGGAAACATCTGGTGAGTTCTCGTGATCCATACGACTAGCCACGGCCTACAAATAGTTTCCTCCTCCGTCTATCCGTGAAGTAGCTCCTCTCGGAGCAGCTCTGTCTGGTGGAGTCGTTGAAGAAGATTAGGCCCTTTTACCCCCATTATCCTCTCTGTTTTTAGGTAAATCTCTTATAAAATGACTCGTCTGGCCATAGGTGAAGTAGCCATCAAAACATACCTCTCAATGGTTCCTACCACATTTAGCACATATAGGGTCCTAGTGTCCCCTTGTGCTACACTACCCTCAGACTAAGTATCTTAACCTCTGCAATTATTATTATTTCATTCTTGTTCCTTGGTGTAGGTGCACTAGTTGAAGGTGGAGCAGATCCAGATGATCTCTGTTGAAAAGATAACTGATTATTTGGTTTTTCTGCAGGCTGGTTTCATGACTTGTTGTCTTAGCCCTCTTGTTAGAAAAATCTTCTTTGTCCTTTAAATTATATTCGTCAACCTGTTGTACATGAATCATATGCGTGGTTAATTACATGTCCCCTATAAACATAGTCATCTTACCTTCCTAACTCGATAAATGGGATAACGTAGACACAAATAAACTCATTTCACTCATCATATGCTTCACATATCCGGAGCATAGAGAGATATCATAGTAAACTTGAGAATGTACTCCTAAATAGTCATAACCTCCTATTTTAGATTTAGGAACTCTCTCATTTTAGCTTTCCTTATCTCTCGGGGAAAGAAATGCCCCAATAAATTATTCTCAAACATATCCCAACTCAAAAGTGGTGCCCTCTCTGCCTTTATCTTCTTCCATTGATCATAACATATCTTTGCAACACCTTTGAGGTGATATGAGGCTAACTCCACCCGTTCTGCATCATCAACACACATGACCTCAAACACTTTCTTAAGCTCTTCGACGAAGTTCTTCAAATCTTCTGTTACTTTTGACCATGTGAACTTCGGGTTTCATCCTCAAAACTCTAGGATTCTAGATGTATTATCCACATACGGACTAGCCACTCATTATTGACCAACCTGATTTGCCATAACTTGAGTCAATATCTTAATAGCATTTTTAACTCATCATTGGTGACATCTCCCCTAGGAGGTTCCACTTCTGGTGCATTGGGAGCTTCTTGACCTTGAGGATTAACATTTCTGATAGCATGATGTCGAATAGCTCTTTTTTGAGGAATTATATGAAGTGACACACATAAGCACGAGTAAGAATAATATTTTATAGAGTTAAACTCTATGGAACGAACTTGGGTAAGAAAAATGTGAAAGTTGCTAAATGTTGTAGCTTCCTCATTATAGTTGTGGTGCGTTTCATACCAATAAGAATGGCTATACTAGAAACAACTTCATAAACACCTTAGAACTCTTGAACTCTACCTCTGATACCAAGTTTGTCACACCACAAGCCTACAACCTAGACATGGACGACAATCAAGAACCATTGCTGGTTGATTACTTAGCGGAAGACTAAATCAAGCATTTTAAGGATTAAAAAAAGAAAATATATCAACTCATACTATCTGAAAAATACTCAATGCAATAATAATAGTTTACGAAACTTCTCAAAGGAAAAGAAAGTATTGAGACTTCTCAATTCTATCTGTGTATGAAATCTCTATAGTTCAGCATGGATGTCGGGACAAGACCCACGACACCCTAAAATGACTAAACTGAAAAGAAAATGGAGTCTTATAGGATGAAACAAGGCTCACCAAGATCTAACTGGAGAGCAAATTGATCTCAATGAAGCGCTAGTTGACAATCCTAACCACCTATATCTGCATCATGATAAGATGCAGGCCAAATGATATTAGTACATTGAATGTACGAGTATGTAATCAAGCTGAATGAATAAATAAATGAACTAATAAGTATGAAGAATTACTCCCTCATCTCAACTCAACTCAAAGAAAAAGGTAAAAGATAAGATGTTTTACAAGTAAAAGAGACTAACTCAAGGAGGTAAAAGAAAATACAACAAAATACTCTTGAAACTATTAGGGAGATTCTCTAACCAACAACCATAACTATGAACAACATGATACTGTAGCATCTCGCCCATGCTGCCAGAGCTTTCATATATCTTGCCAGGATATAGGACACCTCAACTGAGTGGATCCACTAAAGTTTGCTTGAAAGCAACAAGGAGTCATTTAAAAAGTATGATCCTTTACCCAGTTGGCTACATGATGTATGAGTAATGTGAGTTATCTATCTGAACTCACCCAAGAACTGTTCACATACTACTCCCATTAATTAGATATACTAAATGCTCAAGTAAATACTCTTTTCTTCTATTTTGAGTCTTACTCAAAGATCCTCTTTAAGAGGCAATATCTCAATTATCTTTGGAAACTCTCTATGAAGATCAAATTTCTATTTCTCAATGTCTAATGATACATTTGGCAATTGAAAATAATCGTATTTACTTTATCAAAAATCATTTTTAGACAAAGGACTTTGGTTAAAAGATTCAAAATAAAAACTAAACAATAGGGTTCACGTCAGCAAATAGACATGAACAATCAACCCAAAATTCTCAATGCATTATATAGAAACTCAAAAATCAGGAACAATATTTAGAACTCAACAACAAACTCATCTAAAGAATTATTAAAACTAAGATATAACCCTAGATTATGCTTTACTTTTAGGAAGTAGATGTAGGACATGAGAACGAACTTCATCCATCACTGTGGTAATCTTACATACCTGGGAAGAACAGTTTTTTTTGGAGAAATCGATGGAAACTTTAAGAATTCTCCAAACCTAGAGCATTCTCCTCCTAAAACCTTATTGTAATTTTCTAAGTGTTAATGAACATAAAAAAATGTTTTAAAACTATTTAGACCGTTAATTCGGTGAAAAAGGGTCGGGATTCAGGCTTAAAACCAAATTACCCTTTATTAAAAATGCCTAAGTGGTCTACTGTTTTAGCCTATGTTATGTAAGAATTCCTATGGCCTATATTGATCAACCGTAAAACCACTTATCGGGGCCTTATATGAAATATTCTTATAGACCATGATATTTTTGTCTTCCATAGGACCCTCCCATAGAAATCAACTCCAAACTCAAAAATTCACTAAGTATAGATCACTTCTACGGAACCCATCTACCGGCCTTCATTTATCTTACGGTCTGTAAGACCCAATCGTAGACTCAACATTCAACTCCAGAGTTGACCAAGTCTGAAATAACTCTACTCGCACTTCCTATGGCCCGCAGAATATTGGATGCCCTGTTCTACACACTCGTGAACTTAAATTTAGAAACATAAATTTCTTTGAAGTATCTTGGTTCTTATAGTTCCCTTCCTACGGCCCATGGGTTGGTCCCATCGAACCAGTTTCTCAACAACAATTTCTTCAACCTTTTTCCTTTCTAAGTTTTAGTGTGTTATAAAAGTATGTTATGGACTTGTAGAACATTTGATCCAAAATCATACTTATAGTGATTTATAGTGGATCGTAATGATATCACTTGAACCTACCGAAACTGACGAAGTATTCAAAAATGAGCATATGGTTGTATGCATTTTAAGCCAATATTTTAAATTAAATAGAATTCATTGCCACTCACTATGATACGAGGGGAGGACGATGAAGAGAGTTTCGATTGAATGAAAAATAGTAGAGTCTCTTAAAAAATATGAGCTGATTTGTGACACTTACATGGGTGATGAAATATTCCACTCTTCTTGGATGATTATCAATTTTGTTGTCTCTAACATTGTGAAGACCTATCATTTCATATCGTTAATAAAAGTGTTCAATAGCCCACAATTATAGTAAAATGACACATCCTTTAAAAAGATTCTATTATTGACACATGCAGACAAACTTCTCATGATCTCTACTAATATCATGGGCATTATAGTTTTCCTAGGCTCGTCCCTTGCTTGAGATAATGTACGAACCATGTACCCCATACAAGTATCAATCTTTCTTCTTTCTTTTTGGGGAAAAAACAATAGAACCTAATAATGTGATCACAAAGGCATTCATGCAATATTTGAAAAAGTGGTAACTATCTTTAAGACCGAAGCGTGAATATAGAAAATAAAAAAGAATCCACCCAAAATCTAAACTGGTTAATGTTGGATTGTATTTCATTCCTAGATTCTCTAGAAATGTCATCGGTCATTGATTATAGGGTACAATCATCAAATACTCATGATAACGCAAATCATTAAAGCCATTTTCGGTACCAATTCAAAATTAATAATCACTTAATATGAAGACCATCTTTGAGGGGTCCAAAAAATTCAACAAAGCATTAATCAGGTAATGGTTAGGTATGAAAATTATGAGTAAAGTAAGGCCACCCAACAAATTGTGAATCTTTATTTTGGTGTTTCTTGATATCATTCCATCAATCTCTTATGTTATAACTTACTTCAACAATCATTTGTTGGTAGACAAAATGTGGAGAGGCCATGATTTAGCAAATAAAACAACTAACAAATTCTAAACTTTGTTTTGGCATAACTTGACTTAAATTAATTTTTTGTGATCACATTGATACAAATATGCAATTTTTCATAAGGATCTTGGGGCCATTTAGAATTAAGGGTCGCTAATACAGTGTGAATTGACACCACATGTCAAATCACCTAGGGTTTTATGGACGTATGACCTAATTTAGTGTGGGTGGCACTATCCAATTCTCCAAAAATAGGGTAGACATGGATTAAGGTATTCTATGCGTCCGGTAGCAAAAGACTAGCCGCTTAACCCACACATACGTTAACTCTCTAACGTAGGGTGTTTTAGGAGGATTCCTGTGAGAAGTGAAAAGATACAACATCACGAGAAATTAAAAAAATGGTTGCGGAATGACAATTATCAATACATTAAAAATTAGCATGTAGATGAAAAATTGATAACACATACACAATTTAAGGAAAACAATAAATAAATAAATAAATACACGAATAAGTAAATAATAAAAGCAAAATAATTGTGATACTTGAATGAAAATTAAATAAACAAAATAACCCCAATATATATAAAGGCTTAGGGTAGGGATTGACATGTAGGACGGTTAAAATATTTAAAAAAATTATAACAAAATTCAACAAATAAAGAAAGAAGGAAGGGTTCGATCATGAAAATAAAATAGAAGGGTAGGGAAAAGGATTTAGCATAAAATAAAATAAAATAAGGCAAGAAATATATGAAACAAGGAAAATAAAACAAATAGGAAAAAAAGAAATAAAAGGGTAGGGAAAATGATCAAACATGGAATAAAGAAAAAAATGGAAAACTACTTATTAAGCAAGGAAACAAATCACTACGAAGAATAAAAAAGAAACATGAAATAAATACAAATAAGGAAAACAAATTATTGAACATGGAAACAAACAACTAGGAAGAAGGGAAATGAATTAAACATGGAAATAAGAAAAATAAGCAAATTAAACCACAAAACCAAATAAAACCCACATAAATAAATAGGACACATAATGGTAAGAACCTAGTCATATCTCCCATGTATTCTTCATCTTGTCGCGCCTCATTCAAAATGGGTTGTGGAACGACTAGACAACTCTTTTAGGTTTTGATTAAAAGAGAATTATCACCTTATGAATTGAAGTTGTGTTAGGAAACCTAAATAACCAAACTAATTTTAATTAATTAATGTAAACAAAATCAATATTCGGGTAAGGGTTCAAGTTATTTCGAGAGAAGGTATTAAGCACCCTATCGAGGTCCACAAATGTGGATCCCAAGTATATCTCATATATTTATGTGGAGGTTAACGTGGAAAATAAGGTATAAATATTCATTAAGTTTAACTAATTCTAATTATTCATTAAGTTTAACTAAAATAAACTAAGTGAAAAGGCATATACAAATTAAAAGCATTTGATGTAAATTAACTAACATAGAACATAAGTAAAAGATAATCAAGAACACAGAAAGTACACAATTAAACATAGAGGGAAGACATCTTTATTAATTACCTACCTCAAATAATCTAGGCAACAATATAAAAGAAAAAGAAAAAGAAAAAGGGGATAACATAAACCTAAATTAAGTATTCCTTCTCGGATAAACACTCAACTTATTAATTAGGAGAAAAATCAAAGTTTGTCGTTCTCTACTCGAATCAACTTACATCAATTACGACAAGGAATAATGTAGCACCCTCAAATAAAAAGATCTAGAATTAGAAAGTCATTTTTGGAAAGAATGAATTTTTTTCAAAATTTGACAAAGTTAAGTTAAGTATGAGTTCTGTGTCAAATTCAAACGATCATAACTTTTATATCTGGATGATTTAGGTGTGCTAAAATATAGTAGAAAATATCTTTAAATTATATTTCCAACTCCATCGAGTTTGCGCAATTTTGAGTTTGTGTGAGGGAGATATGTCGATTTGGAGTTGGGCTTCTAGATAAGGAAAGTCGAAACTGGATTTTAGAAGGGTATTGTGGTCTTTTCACTACCCAATTAATTAAATTTGTTTTAGGTAATTAAATCGAGGTGTCAACTGATGGGATTCAGTTTATTCTTTTGAAAAATAAGTTAGGTTTTTGCGAGAAGGAAAAAAAGAGGAGAAAAGAGAACAAGAATCAAGGAAACGCCACGTTCTTGAAGAATTGCTTGTTGACTTTGTCAAGGGGTGATCCCAATGAGATATTTTGAGATAACAGAGCGTGTTTTAGTTCATCCACGCGCCAATCATAGTTGATATCAGCGAATGTAGATTCTTGAAGGTTTAGAAACTGAGTTCTTGATGGTTTTGTTTGAAGTTTCTATTGGGTTCTTGATTGATGTGTTGTTGAGAAGTTTTTGATTTTGATTCATGAAATTAGGTGTTGTTTTGAGTAGATTCTTGCATATTTTTACTACGTAGTCAAATCTACGTGTTTGAGGAAATACACAATTGAGTTTGTAGGGTTTAGAGTTAAAAAACGAGCAAAAAAATCAGGAAACACATGGGGAGAGGAGTGTGACACCGCACTAAAAGCGCTCAACAAAGTTCTCTGAAGTTTAACCTCTAGGGCGCTGTGCCATCAAAAACAATCAAACTTTAATTATGATGTTTTGGGTCTGGCGCCTGACGCCACTCAGAGCTCCAGGGACGTCCGGTCTTCTACTTCTTCCAACTTCTTTCCGTACTAGTTACCTTTAAATGTACCTATGTTTTCTAGTTGATTCCTACACTCTAAGGTACGTCTAAAATAATGAAATCACCAATAACATGAGATCATGATCCTTGAGTCCATAACTCAATTCAAATGACATTTATAAACATTTAAACTTTATTTTAAGACTTGAGTTTTGAGTTGAGTAAAGAGTAAAGATTGAAGTTTTCACAAAGAGCAAATTTTTTCACATTTAAACAATAAATGAAACTTTGATTTCCAAAAGATCTTTTGAGCTAGTTTTCGGTAAAAGTACATGCTTTCGCAATTAAGCAAGAGAGGAAATTTTTATTTTTAAAAGGAGCCTTTGAGCTATGTTTTGAGGAATTTTATCAAACCATAGAACGAAATATGTTTTTAAACATAAGAGATAGCATTATATTTTGGGAGTAGTATTGAGCACCGATATGGTGGAGAGTTGAGACAACTCCCAGCCCACTATAGAGCATGTAGCCACCATGGGTAGAAGAGGATCATACTTTTTAGATAATTCCTTAGTGCTTTTTAGCATAGACTAGTGGATCCAGTTATTATTCATGTTGTATACCCTCTGTAAGGTATAAGATGAACCTAGCAGCATGAGACAAAACGTTGTATCGTCACAATAGGTCTTACGTAATGGTTGTCGGTTAGAGATTTTCTTATAGTAGTATTTTGTATTTTTATATACATTTCAGAGTTCATATTGAATTTTTGCATACATATAGAGTTATTATAGTATTTCTAAATAAACAGAGTTCAGATGTATGTTTTAAAAGCTTTTCTTTATATTGCATTTACATCACTTCTTTATTGAAATGAGTTCGGATTAGTTTAAATGAGTTGAGTTAAGACCAGGTTTGTCCTTTAATTTCTTTACAAAATTATATCTTGTTTTAGTAGTCCCCCTCACATGTTCATAAATTCACTATACTGATGCCATTTGGCTTGCATCATTCTATGATGCAGATACATGTAACTAGGATCAACATCCTCCAGAGTTGTTGGTGAGCCTCCTTTGCTTCAGTATTTAGTTCATTAGGATGTTGTGGATCTTGTCTCGACATCCATCTCAGTTATTATAGGCTTCTTAGATAGTCAATTAGTTAGTTCATTTGTCACTATTTTATTACTGTCTTATGTTATGAGACTTGAGTTGCCATCTTTGCTAGTTTGGATGTTTCTTTTAAGACATTCCAAGTTTATTTCATAAGTTACTTAATTGAAATTATTTCTTGTGAGAGTCTTCCGCCGTGTAAGTAACAAAACTTAAGTAGTTAATTAATGTCAACAGTAGGCCCTTTTACATATTATTTTAATTTGATCTATATTGGGGAATAAGAAAAAAAAATAATCATATTCCTATATACATGCTTTCTAACATAAATATGTTACGATAAAATAAACACGTAGAATGTAAATGTAACACCTTGAACTTTCAGAAATAATTAAAATGGGCAAACGAGCAAGTCCACAAACTCAAACTAGACCCTGGACCCTTCACAAGACCTTAGATGGTTCGTTGAATGGACCATGACTCGTCTTGGGAATCATAAAGGACTACCCAAGGGAGCCAAGGTGAATATCACCTAGACGAGCCACTAAACGACCCATGGTGACTTGTGCGGTCCATTTAGTGGTCCGAACAAGTAAATGATGATATTTGAGTTTGGTGTCAACTTCAAACAATCATATTCAACACAAAATAAATGTGGCTCATGACCTATTAAACTATCATATTCAACACAAAATGAATGTGGCTCATGACCTATTAAACTAAAGGTCTTTGAGTCCTCTTTCCAATGTCACCAATTTTTCCTTCTTGTTTATGTTTATGTGAAAGATAAACAACTTGTGAAACTTCCCATTTTAGGCACATTTCAATTTTATAAGTTGGTGTAGTTATTGTGTTTCCCCTACACGAAGCTAAACTCTAAAAATCGTCCCAAAGTCATATAGTACATAACAACGAATTTGGGTGTGCCCGTACATCATGTTCCAAAACTGAAAGTGAGGAAACACCAAAAATAATAGATGTTCGGTCCTCGAAGCATGAGGACTCACCAAAGCTCGACATCTCCTCAAAGAACTCTAGCCACGAAATTGGGCAACCTTGACTATTATTTGGGGAAATGTAGGCAAGAGTGTGTGTTAGTAAAAACATAAACCAAGTATGATAGCCATGCATAAAGCATTTAAAGTCATGTTAAAAAGGGACATTTTCACGAGTATGCAATGATGAAGCTAAAGCATGAATCTTTAATGTTAGAAAACATAAGTCGTACAACATGATCAATGCAAGTGAATATGTACGATACTTCTTGAAGTAGCCTTAATTCTGCTTAGCTTGATTGTGGTATGTAGCCTTAACCTACATGTAAGACCATGTGAGCCAATATCATGGAATCTGGTGTCTCCTACACCGAAAAGGGTTGTCCTACTTTCTAAGGTAAGAACCATGAAGTTAAAGCTTATGTGGATCCACTAGGTAATGTCTATCTAGAAAATCCTATGTTGCCATATAATTTATGGAACACGAGTAATCACCATCTATCCACTCAGTACTCATATTAACTTCCGTGGAATAGTTCTTAATAATATTCATATTAGCTCTTGAAGGGACATAGGTAATCTACTCTTGTGATTACATCATGTGATATGGGTAATCTCCTCTTTTACTTTCAATTAGAGAGAATGGGTAATTGCCTCTTGCCTCTATATTAGAATAGCTCACTGACATTAGTTCATTTTAGGTGAGAAAACCTTTCAGCCTTAAGAATCCTTTTTTTCTAAAATTATCCTTTCATAATCATGATTTCATGGTTGTGAGAAATAATTTTAAAAACACAACAACAACAACATCATTTACACTTCACTCTCAAATCATCCTAAAAACATTTACATCAACGTCATAAGAACATGCTTAATTCCATAATTCACCTTTGATAGTTCAAAATACACTTTCAATCATCAATATCTAGAAAACATGAGTTACATATGGGTTCACAATAAAATCATGTAATTATATCATTTCATGCTTAATAGATCATAAAATGATCAACTAAATCAATAATTATAGGAACCCATGACATGAAAAAAAAAACCCTAACTCGATTGGGGAATTCTGTATTTATAAATTGGAGAATTTTGGAACTCCATGGATGAAAGGGTTTCATGGATGAAAACTATCATATATCAATGCCACTTGCTTAACTTCAATGGTTGAATTGGAGACTTGACTTGAAACCCCAGGTTGTACCCTTCTTCTACAAGCTTTCTAGAGAGAGAAATACTTAAGAGGAATTACTTATTCTTCTTTTGTACATTTGAGAGAATAATTTCAATTGGGGAATTTTTGAGGTTAAAAACGCTTATATAGGGGTTTTCATAAAGGGTAAAACAACATAGTATTAGGATAGAATAATTATAAAAAGATCCAAAAGCCCCTCTTAAATTAATTCCTGACCTAACGACGATGATGATCGACAGTCCGTCAGTTGACCTATAGTCTGTCCTGGTCGACTGTCCATGATCTTAGAAATTTGGTCTATGGGAAAATAAATAACGTGTCACACCTACTGACTATGGTCCCATCGACGGTCCATTGGCCACGTCGCAGGTCCCAATTATGTCCTCTAAAATTTCTCTACGTACGGGACTCACCTACTAAACCTAGCTATGGCTGGTGCATTTGACGATTGGTCATCCCGGTGAAATGTCGAAAAATACAGAAAAGTTGATATTTTAGGAAAACTTGACTGTCCAACCACAGACCTAGCCTACGATCTGTCGGTCATTCCATGAGCCGTAGGTGGAACAGTCGGAAAATGACACCAAGTTTTTGAAAAATGGAAGTTTCTCATCTTTTAGAATTTGAGGTGTTACAAGAGTGATAAAAGAAGTGAAGTTTCCTAAAAGCATCTTGTCCTATTCATTAATGTGGCGCGCTTAACACTTATGAATAAGACACTATTCGATGTGACTTCTTAGACTCCTAGAAGCTTTAAAATCCGATGGTTTGAACACCAAGTCTGTCATGACCCAAACTATATCTTATACGTGACATGATGAATAAGATCTGGAGATAACCTAATTAATCAATTTGAATATGCATAACACTTATTGACACCCAATTTTGGCCTAACATTTTTAAAATTCGTAACTGATAAGTTCCATTTATTTAGTACAAATTCATCTAAATAAGATTTCATGCGCATATATTTCATTAGCTAGTGATTTTAATCCATGATTTTAAGATAGTGATATCGTATTTTCGATTTTCTATTTAAGCTATTTCTTAGTCATGAAGTTAGAGGTGGTTAAATTATTTTTTAGAATAGGGTTGTAATTTTTTTCAGATATTTATTCACAAAAGGGGATTCATTATTTATTAATTTTCCAATCACCACCACCCCAGATTCGGATCAAGATCCGGCAACCCAAAACCCCCATTCCCTTTTCCGGTGAAACACCACCAAATTCAACTCCAAACCCTGGTGAACCTAACAACAACCCCCTCCAGTTTAGCGCCAAACCAAATCCCATCCCCATTTTTCTATCAAACAAGCACAAATCCAGAGAAACTCCACCTGAATAACTTAAAACTCCCATCACCAGAAAAATCATCATCCAAAACACCCATAGCTTCAACTACGTTACACAAAACCAATAGTCCCCATCCCCTCTTTCTTTGAACATTTTCTTTATTTTGCAAGTATTTTAGCAAGATACATGCTCCAAATTTGGCAAGCTCAAATCTCCAACCATGCTTATGGCACACAAATCCACCATAATCGAATCAAACACCCACCAGAAATCACACCAAATAACAATAACGTTAGCAAGCTCAACTTAAAATGGATAAGTTATTTTTTAAAAGATTTCATAATTTTTGGACAATACTAAGTTTTTTTTTCTGGATTAATGAACACTAAATCATTATATAGATTTGAAAATTGAATAATGATATAATGGTACCTATGATTTATCATTTTTGAAAGAAAATCAATAAACTCTAAAAACCTAATTTTGAGAAAATGTATATGTATTGTTAAAATTCAGTGGGAAATCATTTTTATTGCTTTTGTTGTTCTTTTTGTGGACATTTTGTTGATATGATTTTAGAAATATAGTCTTATTTAGTTGACCAACATATATTTCATTTGTTGAAAGATGTGTTCTATGTTGTCACATTTTAGTGATATGTTGGTGCATATTCCAACAGAGTTGTCATATGTTGGAACATTTCACCTATGCGTTAGGGAAATAAAATGGTGATATGGGCAATAGAGGATTCATATGTGGTAACATATGATGCATTTGTAGAAACAATAGGTACATTAGTGGCAACATAAATTTATGACAACAAACTATCCATTTTTGTCAACATAAGTATGAATTGCTACCCATTATTATTTTATAATCAGTTGTAAATTATCAACCTTTTTTTTGTTTACCTTGTAGATGAAATGATACGCGAAACATCATCCATGACAATAGCTCAATATTTTGTTGGTGTTTCTTCCTCTTCTAACATCAAATGCTCTTGTTGTCAATACAAAGAATATGAGTAGCAACATGATTATTTTATTAGTCATGTTAAAGAACTCACTGATATTTTTAAGGAAATGACTTATAATATTGATGTACATACATCTAAGAAGATTTTATAGTGTTTGAAGTGAAGGAGGTTGAAAAAATCTACTTATCCAAAACTATCTATAATTAATTAGAAGAAAGAGAAGGAGAAGAAGACAAATGTTAGCCACGAAGAGGCGACGTGCCAGCAGAATGACAGGGCCAAGTAGAAAGTAAAAGTGAAAGAAAAAGAGGAAAAGTAAGAAAAGAAAGTCGAAGTCCTTAGGTGAGATGTGAAACAAGAATATCCATTTGAAGGTTTTAACTTTGACGAGAAGGGTCCAACTAACTAATGCCATCCTTCTCGCAGTGGATAAACGAGTGTCTTTACAAGCATCATGCAAAAAACTAAACTCGTTCAACTATTATTAGTATTTCTTCTTGTTGTCCACTAAATAATTATTTATAATAATTACACAATTGAGAAAAGGGAAGGACGATTAGTACTTAGCATTGCTTTTGATCTTGAGTCAAACCTTGATTTGTATTACATGCTTTCCAAAGAAAAGGACGTTTACTATGTCTCACCCCATAACTGCTGGAATGGTGAGGTAAATCAATGGCCACTTTTATCTTTTGATTGAGACATGAATACATAATAAATTGATATAGAAATACAGTTGTTGATGCATATGTGCAGTATGTGGATTTTTTTTATACTATTTGTGAAAGAATTCGAAGCAACATAGTCATTCTAAATGTCGATATACCACTACTAATTATTTTTTCAATAATACACTGACAATGCTAGTGTTGTTCCTGAAAATGAGAATAAAATTATTAGCACTATCAAAGGATTTGGTATACCTTGTGGACTACATTAACATTTTATAGATGGTGTTTATGTCCTAAATTGTAATGGGAGTATCATTGGGTCTTGGCAGACGTTGCATTGAAGGAACAATGCATAAAAGTGTATGATTCGATGTTCTCATCTAGTATTAACAAAAAATTGTGCTATGAGATTCAAAAGTTGTCTACAATGTTGCCAAAGTACCTTGAGTTAAGCGGATCCTTTGAGCATAAAGTGCGAACCAAATGGCCAGTTCTTGAATGTTACCAAGGAAAGAACAATTCTCACTCATTCAAAGTCAGACATGTTACTGGTATTGCCCAACAAGCAAGCATTAGTATGTAAGTATCACATTATATTTTTGTCTTATGACTATCGAAGTTTGATATTTTTATATCTTCTAATTGATGATATACTATGTAGACAATCTAGACTTTTGTTGTTGCATACATTGAATTTTTGAGTGATGGACTAGAAGTACCATCTTGTGGACTTAGTTCTGAAACCCTTTGCATGAGTTATGCTTCACTCCTATTGGATTTTAAAAGCTTGGAATGAGTATGTTAGTAACAATGAAGACCCATAGACGCCTAGGCCTAAAAAAGAAAAGGTTGATGAAAATGTTGTGGTTACGAACATTGATTAGATTGGTGATTACGTATACGATTGTGAATTACCTTTTTGTTGATAAGTTGTATAAAATAATTGATGGAATGCTAATTTTTTATGACAAAATAAGTATAAATGATTTTTTTGATTATTTTTATTTTGTTGGAGCAAATGTCAATTATGATGGAAAGGAAGAAATGTGGTGTCTATGGCAAACATACATAACATCTGTTGTAAAAGCCACCACATAATTATCTGCATGTGCGCCAACAGAAAGGATACATGTGGCAACATCTGACACAGAAAGAAGATATGTGGTAACATATGTAACAGAAAGGAGATATGTGACAACATTATACTGTATAACATATGTCACTAAAAGGAGATACGTTCCCCAACTAAACGTATATATGTGGCAACATATTTCACAGTTTGAATTGTCAAAATTAAAAAAAACATCTTTAAAACAATCATCCCTTCATTTCCCTCTCTCTTCACCTATATAAAAGTCGTTTCATATTCCAAATTTAATTTAGTTTTACTTATTTTCATTTTCTTTTCTCTTGTTTCCTTTTTCTCTCGTCCATTATTCCTTCATAGATCAAGGTTGTTGTTGCAATATTTTCTCCAACATCAGTTGTAATCTATCATGATACACTTGTTCAACAAGGCGTCATTGTTCTCAGCATTTCTAATTTATCATTGATATCTTCTCACGTAAAATTTAATTAGTGTTTGAAATACTTCCTAGCTTGCCTTGTTTTAGTGGTTTTATCTTGTATCCTTTTTCTCTCGTCCATTATTCCTTCATAGATCAAGGTTGTTGTGGCGATATTTTCTACAACATCAGTGGTAATCTATCACGATCCTCTTGTTCAACAAGGCGTCATTGTTCTCCCCATTTCTAGTTTATCGTCGATATCTTCTCTTATAAAATTTAATTAGGGTTTGAAATACTTACTAGTTTGCCCTGTTTTAGTGATTTTATAACTTTTTTGGTTGGGTGGTTATTCTTTTTGAAATATTCTTTGATTTCAAAAAGTTTCATTTGTAGTTCGTTAGTTAGGGTTTAGGGAGGGTTTTGTGGTTTGTTGATTGGTTATGTGTTGCATTGAATCGTATTTGTCATTTGTGTTGTTATGTATAGTGTTGTGTATTTCAAAAAGATTTATTTGTAGTTCATGTGTGGAATTCAAATATTTTATTTTTGTGGTTGCATGTATAAATATTATGGCTCCTGCCAAAAGAAAAATTGAAAAAACTAACACAACAAAGATCTACAAGAAGCTAGGACTAAAATTTCTAGGAAGAAGAATGAAAATACCACTCTTTTAGAAGAAATTGCATCTAAAGAAGTTTTTTCATCTCAAGTAGAACCAAAATTTTCTCAAAATAAATTTGAAGAAAAAGAAAAAGAAAAAAAATGAAGTTGTTGATGATGGAGAAAGAGCATAAGAAATTGAGGAAGAAGAGGGAAATAAAAAAGAATTTGAGGAGGGGGATAAAGGAAAAAATAAAGAAGTATTTGAGGAAAAGAGTGAAAACAAAGAAGTTGAGGATGAAGAAGGAAAAAAATAGAAAAGTAGTTGTCGAAGAAGAAGGAAAAAATAGAGAAGTATTTGAGGAGGAAGAAGAAAAAACAAATGAATTTGATGAAGATAAATGAAAACAAAAAGAAGTTGATGAAGAAGAACAAGAGAAAAATGAAGTTGAAGATGATGATGGGATCAAAACAATCTGTCACGCCCTGAGCCTACACCATGGACGTGGTTATCATCCAATGACCATTGGTGGCCTTGAGCAAACTCTTGGTTTGGCTTACTAACTCTTCGGAAGACTTAACTTCACTCAATTTAAAACTGGAAAACAACCTCATCAGAAATACTTCAAATAATTGTCTTGGCCAAAACGACACTTAAGTTTCAACATTTGGATATATGAAATGTAATATAAGAAGAGACTCAAATCGAACAATATGACTGACTATGTGTCTATAAAGCCATTACAATAACTAGGATGAATGTTGGGACAAACCCCTCAACATTCTATAAAGGAAACCTATCGAAAGCGTAAAGGAGTCCTCTGGAATGCAAGGAGGCTCACCACTAACTCTGGATGCTCAAACTAGATCAACGAGGCGCTGGATGCTGATCTTGATTAACTACATCTACATCATAAAACGATGTTGGACAATTGGCATCACTATATTGAATGTACGAAATGCAGTGAATATGCTAAATAAACACTTAATCTTGAAAGGATAGAAACATAACTTATCCTTAAATCTGCTCACTCATAAAATGTAACTCAATATAAAAATAAAGACCATGCAATATATATATATATATATATAAATTGAAAAATAGTGTAAACAACTTTGTTCATTAAAGATAATGCAATAACAAACTCAACTTTACTTATAGTGAAAGAAATATAGTTTCTGCGGGAGATCCTCTAACCGACAACCATCATTATGAGACTAAGTGATGGTCCAATGTCTTACCTAATGTTGCAAGAAGAAATCTCTATACTCTGCCTTCAGTATAGAACCTGAACTACTAAGTGGGTCTACTAGTCTATGCTAAAAAGCACTAAGGAATCATCTAAAAAGTATGATACTTTCTCTGTCCATATTTGCTACATGGTTTATGGATACATGAGTTGTTATGAATTTGTGTCCCCATATCGTTGCTCAATACTACTCCCAAAAGTACTTAGCTCATGTGTTTTTAAAACAATTTTATCTCTGGTTTGAGGTTATTTCTCAAACTTAGCTTTAAAAGTTCTCGTGAAAATCATAGTTCCCTTTTCTAAAACTAGCCAAAGGCTTTGTAAAAGTCTAGATTCCTTAATTTCTCAAAATGTGAAAGCATGTTCCCTTATAGCTTTAGAGAAATGAACTCACTCTTTCCTCTTTGCTTAACCTGAAACTTAACTCTAAGGGAATACTTAATTCCCTTATAACTTTTGAGATTTTAACTCAACTCGTTACACTTTGCTAAATTTGTAGCTTGAGACTTAAAACAAATTTGAAATGTTTGTTTAAGATTCTTAAAAATTTTAGAACTTACTTTGACTTGCTTCTTAACTTTTAGACTTGACTCTTAACTTCTTTGGCTTTGATCTTACTTCCCTTGAATTGAATAATGGATTCAAGAATCATTAGCTCATGTTTATGGATGATATCATGATGTTTAGATGTACCTTAGAGTGTTGGAATCAACTAAGAAATATAGGTACATCACTTAGGAACTAGCATGAAAAGATGGGAGGAAGAATGGGGTCTCCAGGTGGCCTTGGTGCTCTGAGAGGCGCGGGGACCCATAGACTAACAGAAAGACACTGTCCTTAGGAGCTCTAGATGGCGCGGCGCCGCCAGATTCTGACGGACATAGTCTTCCCTGAGGTGCTCTGGTTGGCGCGGCACCCCAGGGCCAGTTAGATGGGAGTTTTGACTTTTTTTCTCTGATTTTCATCTCTAAACCTTCTAAACTTCCATGGATCTTTCCACAAACACTCAGGATCACTAATATTATTAATACCAAATAGATTATACTCATACATTATCTCAAAAAAAATGAATCAAAATAACTAAAGGTATACTCCAACTCAACCAACAAGAATTCAACAATTGTTCGTCATTCAATCTACTCTAAATGTGCTGAATTAAACACGTTGGTGTGTGGGTGAAAGAACCCAACACAAAATGATCTCATATACCCTGATAAGGATCAACCCCGACAAATTTCACTCGCGAAACCTTAACGTTCTTGAAGGATTCTTGATCTTCTTCTCCTCTTCTTTTTTTCTCCCAAGACCTAAGCGTATTCCAACTTTTCTAAAACTGACATAAGGATAGTTTTATCCCTAATAAACCCTTAAAACAAATTAGGAATAGTAGGGTGAAAAGACTACTTTAACCTTACTATAATCCGGATTGAACTTTCCTCAATCTAACAACCCAACTTTCGAAAGGCATATCTCCCTCATACGACATCAAAGTCAAGCAAACTTGGTATAGTTGGAAAGATATTCCCCAGGGATTTCCAACCATAAAGAACTAACTCTAACTCATCTTAATCTAGAAGTTATGTCCGTTTTAAAATGACCAAAACTCATTTTTTTAACTTAGGAAATTTTGAAATTTCCCTTTCTTTCAAAAAGTTATTATTTTTGGTTTCTTAGATTATTCCTAGCTATTTTTGACTGATTCAAATTCCTTTATCCTCAATTTTCAAACTTTAAGATCCAAAATTTGAACCGAAATCTCTTCATAGGATAAGCCATCCTTGATTCAACATTCTCATTTGGTACAATCAATGAAGGATCACCCAAGCACTTATTCAACATAGAAATATGGAATTTCGAATGAACTACTGCTAACTTTTGGGGTAGCTCCAACTCATAAGCTACATTGCTAACTCTCTTGGAGATTTTGTAAGGAATAATGTACCGGGGACTAAGTTTCCCCTTCTTACCAAACCTCGTAACACCCTTCATGGGTGAAAATTTCAGGTACACCCAATCTTCTACCTCAAACTCTAACCGCCTTCTCCTAATATCCGAGTAGGACTTTTGGTGAATCTGTTCCATTTTCAATCTCTCTTGAATCAATTTGACCTTCTCTATATCTTGGTGAACTAGATCTGTTCCTATCAACCCTGCTTCACTAACTTCGAACCCCCCAATAGGAGATCTATATCTTCTCCCATAAAGAGCTTCATATGGGGCCATTTGGATGATCAAATGGTAACAATTGTTTTAGCGAACTCAATGAAAGGTAGATGATCATACCAATTCTGTTTGAATTCAATCACACAAGCTCTCAACATGTCTTCAAAAGTACGCTCTTCTTGCCCATCCGTCTGAGGATGAAAAATAGTGCATAAGTTCAAATTTGAACCCAATCCTTTCGGAAAATACTAGAACTGTGTAGTAAATTGTGCACCTCTATATGAAATAAAGGAAACCAGAACTCAATGAAATCTTACCACTTCTTGAAGGTACAAGTTAGCATAACCATCGACCAAATAGGTAGTATTTACCGGCAAAAAGTGGACTATTTTTTCATTCTATCGATAATTAACAAAATAGAATCATGTTGTCTGTGAGATCTTGGCAAGATTGTGATGAAAACCATATTAATCATCTCCCAATTCCATTACGGAAGTTCTATATTCTGAACCAAACCTCCTGTCCTTTGGTGTTCTACTTTCACTTGTTGGTAATTTAGGCACTTGGAAACAAACTCTGCAATGCCCTTCTTCATGCCTTCCCACCAATATACCTCTCTCAAATAGCAGTTCATCTTTGTGGAACCCGGATGAATGAAATATATAGAGCTATGAGCTTCCTCCATGATCCTATCTTAGAGTCCATCCACCCTAGGACACACAACCTACCTTGATATTTTATCTCTCCCTTGTTCAAAAGCTAATACTCTTTGCTTATGAGCATTCACTTTCAAGTCAAGCAACATGGGGTCTTGGTCTTGTTTCTCTTTCACCTTTGACATTAATGAAATCTCAGCCCTATTTGTCCCACTATTCTTCCTTCTATGGAATCCATAAGTCTAAATCCCGACATGCATATATATTTACATCTTTGGCTAACTCCCTATTTTCTTCATGAATATGGGGGCACTCCCTATGGATAACCTGCTTAAGGCATCAACAACAACGTTACCCTTAGATCGGTGTTAGAGAATACTCATATCGTAATCCTTGAGTAATTCTAACCACCGTCTTTGTCTAAGGTTGATATCTTTCCGGGTAAAAACATATTGTAAGCTCTTATGATCAGTGAATATGTCAACATGAACACCATACAAATAATGACACAACAGTTTCAAGGGAAAAACTACAACAGCCAATTGTAAGTCATGGGTTGGATAAATCTTCTCAAGAACCTTCAAATTTATGTAGGAATAAGCTATAAACTTGCAATTATGCATCAAAACACATCCCAAACAAACTCTTGATGCATCACAGTACACCACAGAACCAAGATTGGGAAGATGGAGGCGAAAAAAGGAGTAGGGGAAGAGGAGGCGCATTAGAATTATAACGACGAGAAAGTCGAAAGGGGGTGATAGACAACATGGAGAGGACCAAAGAGAAAAAAAGGCGGAATGGCCAAAGAATGGGGTAAAGTGGGGGATTGTAAGGAAAGGCAGAAAAAAGTAAGGTAGAAAGCAAAGCGGGCCAAGGATGGAGTGGGAGAAAGAACATCCATAGTTAAAGAAGAGCGACACTGAGAGTAACACAGACGGAGAGTAGAGAAATGAAAGGAAGTATTAAACTGAAAGGTGGGCTAGGCAGAGGAGAGAGAGTGCAGAGTGAAAGAGGGAACGTGACAAGTGCGGGGAGGGCAAGGGCGGTATGTTGTGGAAGGGATACGAAGGGGGGGAGAAAATAGTTGGTACTCCTTTATTAAGGCCAAACCGGTGTAGTCATCCTCTTTTTCAACTCCTGAAAGCTTTCCTCATAAGCTTCAGACCATTGAAACTTGATTGTCTTCTGATTTAGCTTGGTCAAAGGAGACGAGATAGATGAAAACCCCTCGAAAAATCTCCTATAGTAGCCATCCAAACCCAAGAAACTCCTTATATCTGTTGAAGATGTGAGTCTAGGCCAACTCTACACTGCTTCTATCTTTTGGGTATCAACTCTAATCCCATCACCAGATACGATGTGGCTCAAGAATGCCACGTACTTAAGCCAAAACTCACATTTGGAAAACTTGACGTATAACACCTTATATTTCAAAGTCTGCAGGACTGCGACTAGCATGATCTTCTTCTTTCCTTGAGTAATCAATATGTCATTAATGAAGACGATAACAAACAAATCTAAATAAGATTTGATGACTCTGTTCATAAGATACATAAATGTTGCAGCTGCATTTGTCAAACCAAAGTACATAACCAAAAACACATAATGCCCATATCTTGTTCTAAATGTTGTCTTGGGAATGTCACATTCTCAAACTTTCTGATGGTATCCTAATGTGAGATCAAATTTGGAGAAGCAAGAAGCACCCTGAAGCTGGTCGAAAAGATCATCTATCCTTAGAATAGGATATTTATTCTTGATGGTCACCTTATTCAATTGACAAAATCTATATACATCCTAAAAACCATATTTCTTTCTCACAAATAAGACCAAAGTACCAAGGTGAGACACTTAGTCGAATAAAGCCCTTATCTAGCAAATCTTTCAATTGTTCTTTCAGTTCTTTTAACTATGCTGGTGTCATTCTATATGGTGGAATAAGGATAGGACAAGTATCTGGAATGATGTCACTGAAGTCTATTTCTCTTTCAAAAAGGACTCCAGGTAGATCATAAAGAAAGACTTCTAGGAACTCTTTGTCTATAGGAACTGACTGAAGGAAGGTGCCTCACCTTGAGTCTTAAATGGGACTAAGTTTAGATATAACCCCGTGAACTAACTTTTCCTAAGGTAGAAAAATTGAAACACCCTTAGTCCCGTGAACTACTAACTCCAATCTATGGCTGGCTCATTAGGACTGAAACTTGAGCAACTTGAGGTTTTTACAATCTAGTTACGCATGAACATGCCATGAACCAAATCAATACCTAGAAGACAAAAAAATATCACCATGTCTAACTCTACAGATCACCATGATGTTTCTGTGATTTAATAGAAACTATGACAATCACGATAGACTCCTTTCGCTAGAAAAATATCACCTCACCCAACAGTGTAGAACCAGGAAGGGTCACCAAAGTTTTCAGGAGAATCTTCAGACTAATTTGAAAGATATGGAGTTACAAAGGATAAACTTGCTCCTGGGTCTAACAAAACATTAACATCAAAAGTAAAGACTTTGATCATACCCGTGATAACATATGGAGAGTTCTCTTGCTCTTGGCAACTAGTGATTGCATAGATGTGATTTGCCCCTCCGCCAGCACTAGAAATGGCTCCTCTAGGTGCAGCCCTATTTGGTGGAGTAACTGATGAAGATTCAGATCTATTTCTGGGATTTTCACCTCCATGTTTATTCTTAGGAAACTCTTTAATGTAGTGCCCCTCTTGACCACACATGAACCAACTTTATTGGCCATCATGACACTCACCTGTGTGGTTCCTTCCACACCTACCACATGCAGGAGCCCAACTACCTCCTTGTGCAACACTAACTTGGGACTGGGCTGGTCTAGCCTTGAAATTTTGTGAATTCTGGCCATTACACTCACATTTGTTTCTGGGCTTAGGTGCACTGGCAGATGATGGTGCATGCCCCTTTGGTTTCTGAAATTGTGGTCGACTTGAACCACCAGTCTGTTGACCAGACTCATTCCCAGTCTTAGATTTCTTTTTCGGGTACTTCTATCTGTTCCTCAACTTCTCCTCTTTAACTTGTTGCACATAGACCATCAACCTAGATATGTCCATGTAGCCTATCAACATTGAAACCCTACCTTCTTTGCTTAAAGCATGACCCAAGACAGCAACAAACAGATCATTTTTCTCCTCATATCTTTAACCATTTCCGGAGCATAGCGAGACAATTGGGTGAACTTTAACCCATACTTAAAAAGAGTCCTATTTCAAAGTAAGAAACTCCCATACCTTTGCTCCCTTCAGTTATCTGGGAAAGAAACACCCCAAGAAGGATTCTGTCAAGACATTCCCAACTTGATGTGTGCAATCCTCATCCCTAATCTCCTTCCACTAATTGAACCAAGTCCTAGACACATTCTTCGGTTGGTCGAATACAATGGGTTTTGTGTTTTTGTCATAGTATCTAGAGCTTACAACCTTGACAATGTGTTTATAATTAAAATACAATTTTTTAAATTCACCCATATTATTTTATTATAATTTAAGATCAAGATTAGTCATGTGGATGTTATATTGAGAGCAGTGATGCAATCAAATAATTGAAACCTACGGGTCTTTTATCGCAACATATGTGACATATGTAGCAACATATGGGTAATCTATAACAACATATGTCCTCATATGTGCAACATAAACCTTAATGACGAATCCATTTCTACATAAACGGTGATATGTTATAACTTATCGATCATCAATAGTAACATAAATCATATGTAGCAACATATGCCTCAAGTGGTCAAACATTGCTACATAAGGGTGATATGTTGCAACGTTTGAGGCATCTATGGCAACATATAGATCATACGTAACAACATATACCTCAAATGGTCAAACATTACTATACAAGGGTAATATTTTGCAATATTTAAGGCATCTGTAGCAACATATTCCTCAAATGGTAAAATAATGCTACATAAGGGTGATATGTTGCAACATATAAATCATCTGTAGCAACATATAGATCATATGTATCAACATATTTCTTAAACGTCGACATCGCTAATCAGGTTTGATATGTTGGCATCACTTGACTAATATTTATGTTAAGAACAAGTAAAATATTGGAAACACAATGCAAACTAGCTATTATTTACACACTATGATAATTTTTAATTGTTTTGTACACAATTACGTAGATTTCTTCATCCTCCATGGTATTTTCCCGTTGTAATGCTTCGAATACAAAAACAACACACATATACCCACAACAAACAACACAAAATTAAGCTTCCCATTATACAACATTTGGGTCGTCTTCTTCTCCGTCATCACCCCATTTGTTTACTTCTTTAATATGAATTTCACATCAAATTCCAACGCTGAAGTAAGTTTGCCCCCAAGCGCACAATAACCTAACTTGGATCAATATATCACACATCTGTCACTATCATCCATCTTACAAAAGTTGGATGCAGTCTCCTAAAATACGGCACCGCACCACACAATGGTATTAATAAAATGAAACAATTAAAGAGAGATCTCCAAACTAAGATGTTGAAAGTAAATCTCCATGTTTTTGGTAATAGATTTTCACACCCTTCATCATTACAAATTCAATTCAATATTGAATTTGAAATTATATCAAAAGTAACAAATACAAACAAAACTCATTCATTAGATCTAGAGTACTACTGATCTATATTTTTAAGAACAAATTTCTTACCCGACCACTTTATTGCAAAATTTATGATTTCTTTTATTTGAAAATGCATGAATGTGCTGACATTTGGTTTAACCAAAGACCAATCAAATTAGTTGTGTGTTAAAAAACAACAAACAGAAAAGATTGACAAGAAAATACCGATGAAATAAAATAACATCATTATATTCCATGCTCTATAGAGATACGGGTTCTATGCGAATAAACAGAGAGAGGACAGAGATAAAAATCAAAGCGGAGAGACCAAAGCAGCGAGGTACAAAATGAAAACCTAATTTATAGATATCCCTTTTAGAAATGCAATAATGTACTTACATTTGTTAAGTTGTTGCCTATGGGCCGATTGGGCCTGTTTTACAGTTTTAGGTGGTTGGACTTGCCTATGAATTTTATGAAGTACTTACATTTTTTTTAAATTGTTGCATTATATGACAATTATGTGTACGTGCAAGTAGTATCACCATTAATAGAGAGGAATTCAAGCATATACCCATAAATATAACATTAACATAAACATAACATGACATTGAAATAAGTAGTTTATATAGTGACATGCAAGGCTAGGATAGGCTACAAATCCATATTTACAAGGCATTAATACCAACAAAAACAACAAGTTTCACATCTGAAACGCACTAGATCTGTACTACTACTTCAGAATGCAAAAAAGGACTTGTCTGGAGGATCTGGAGTCAACATTGAGTGATTAAACCTTGATGGAATTTACTATTATTTCTTGAAGGTTGGTGTATCATATATACCCACACACTCTATCAGAAGACCACCTACAGAAAAACAAATAACCATAGTTAGCTACCCCATAACTTGGGAAATATTAAACATAAACACAATGTTATATATTAAGTAGGAAGAATTACCAAATGATGAAGCTACCCTCCATTAGAAAAGATCTGAGAAAAACAAAAAAAACACCCATGCACTGAGAATAGACTCGAAGAACAACATAATTACATTGATCACCCTTAATAAGAGCATGTGTAGACTTGAATTTGTCCAAGGTGGTAACATCTTCTTTGAATATGAGAGGAGGAGAGGAGAAATAATAAATTAAAGAAAATAACAAAAGAGAGTTTTTTTTTGTGAATTGAGAGAACCCTAATGAACCCTTTATAATGAGTGAGAGTTAGGGGAGTGTGTGTTAGTGGAATATTATAGAATGATCCACCGTTACATTACATGTTGAATTAGGTGACATTTTATTTTAAGATAAACATATGTTGCCACATACGCGAGTCTGTTGCAATATATCCACCAGAACTTGCTTATGTTACCATATACGAAATTTCAAGGATGGGCTAATCGATGAATTGAGCAATTTACAATTGAAAAATGTCAACTTGGACTAAATTTTATTACTTTAGACCATAATTAAGCAATAAAAATATGCTATAACATTTGAAACAACATGAACTAGTGGGATGCTATTCTTTGTAAATATAATGGATAGAATTTAATGACGCTTGCTGTATTCGATCCCATAGTTTTCGTTACTTGACATTTGTAGACTATATATTTCATTTAACTTGTTGAAAATTATGATAATTTAATTGAATTAAACCCAAAAAGACCCATTTTATGATATACATATGTTGCCACATATGCTGCCATAGCTAACACTTAAATGATGTCGTAATGGTGAATTGAGAGATTTAGGAATGGATAAATGTCAAATAACACCAAATTTTATTACTTTAGAATATAATTAAGCAATAAAAATATGGTATAACACTTGGAACAATGATTTACAAGGGTGTTATATTACTATCATATAGATTTACTTGCTCATTGTATGATGAATTAGTGGGATGATAGTATTTGTAAATATAATTAATAGAATTGAATGAAGGTAGTTGTATTAAACCATAATATTTTACTTAGAGATGTTGTACGACTATATATTAGTGTTTTATATTTAATTAGGCGACAATTTAATCAAATTAACCCCCCAAAGACCCATTTTTTGATATCCATATGTTTCCACATATAACATGTTTGTTGCAATTTCCAAAACAAATTGTGCATATGTACCATAGATGATACTTCAAGGATGTGCTAATCGATAAATTGAGCGATTAAGGAATGGAAAAATGTTAACTTGGACCAAATTTTAGGACTTTAGATAATAATTAAGGAATAAAAATATGCTATAACATCTAGAACAACGATTTATAAGGGTGTTATATAACTATCATATGAATTTACTTGGTCATTGTATGATGAACTAGTAGGATTATAGTCTTTGTTAAATATAATTGATAGACCTGAATGAATGTTGGGATATATTCAGACCATATTTGTTGATAATTGAATGAAGGTTTGTTATATTAGACCACTCAAAACCAATAACCATTGTGACTTAGATATGTTGTGGTACTATATATTAGTGGTTTACATGTTTGAATTGTGACCACTTTGATTGAAATTAACCCCCAGAAGACCCATTTATGATAACATATTTTGCCACATATGACAATCTGCTGCAATTCCTCAACATAATGTGTAATGTGTTTTCTACGAATAACTTAAGATTTGGATATCTATGAAATTATTTTGGTAAAGGAAAGGTATATATGTTGACACACATGAAAATTTAATGAATACATAAATTTAAAATTACTTTATGTATTTCTAAATCACAACGACATAAGTCACAACGAAGTCAGGGGTAATAGAATCGATGAACATGGCAAAAAATATGACATATATGTTGTGTTCTTATATAACGCCAAGGAATGTATGTGAAGTGAGAAGTTGCAACTTCTAAAGGCCAAGAGAAAAGATGAGACAACTTTTGACATTTGAAAATAGGGTAAAAAGAAAGAGTTGTAATTTATTTTTTCTTGAAAGTTTTTCAAGTGACGGTAATGATTGATTGATTATTCAGACACCTTACACATTATTTTTTTAGAAATATGGTGCTGCAAATGTAATATTCTGTTGTAAGTAGCAATACATAATTAAAATATGTTGCAACAGATGCAATATTATATTGTAAGTAGCAACACATAATTGTCATATGTTGCCAAAGATGAAATATTTTGTTGAAGTAAGAACACATAATTTTCATAAGTTGCCACAAAAGAAATATTCTATTGTAAGTAGCAACACATAATTGTCATATGCTTCCACAAATGCATTTAGTTCAAAATAAGTCACACATTTTTATATAAATAACATCACGTATATCCCTGATCACAAATTAAGATAAAAAAGGGATGATAGGATGCGTTTTGTTTACATATTTTGTCACATAGGTGGACAATTTTTAATTAATACACACAACAGTATAATACATAAAATTTAACTGATAACATATCCTTGTTCTATCTCACCAACACATAAATCAAAATGCATATATAATCTTCATTTTTTCTGTTTATCTTCCAACCATTATTGTCAGCCCCCCCCCCCCCCCACGCCCCCCCCGATTGCTCACAATTGATTAATAGTCAACGAAATTGGGGTTTATTACTCCCAATGACACCCACATTCTACCTAAAATATTTTGCAAATGTTGTCGACATCTTCTGAGTTTTAGTGGCTCAATTTCTATTATGTTGACAATGAACATTAAGCCTTCCCTCATGGATTAACCCCCATTGAAGATTGAAATTATGGAAAGGACATACTCTGCACCATTGTGTCCATAGTCTGCTGCTTAATTATTCATTCCAAATGCAGTTGGATCGCAATGGTTGAAAAATCATACGACAGAAGAAATACCATTTAAAATGAAAAATATATTGATAAAAATGTGAATACATTAAAAAACCATTAAATTTTACCATGCATTTTCTGTATAAGGCTTTTAAATTTTCTGATAATCTGTACATTTCTAGGAAACAATGGCTTGTTGAACAATCGACCATCTACAATAAAAAAAGTCAACCAATGTTATCTTTTGATATATAGAAGGTTCATTAGCGACTTCATTGAGTACCCTAATACATACATACCTTAATTTAACCCTCATTGCATCTTTGAGGATGTAGGAAGCAATCCTTTCAATGATATCAATTAGTAGTTCCATCGGAAGGAGGGATTCAATGAAGTTTTTTTGTTCATAATTATTTTTAAAGATTTATTATTCATATTGGAGAAAATTGAATGGAAGGTCCTAGTTGTGTTTTCTTTTTTATGAAATTTGAAAAGTTGTACTTTGAAGTCGAAAACAAGAGAAGGGAGGGAAGAGAAGAGACAACTTTTGACTTTTCATATGCAAGTACTTATTTACTTGAAAATTGGTAAATTGAAGGTACACATTAAGTTGTCTTTGGTTGTTCTAATAATCCTGAATGATATTGGTTTTAATCGATTGTTCATTTACCTTACATGTAATATTTTTTAAAATATGTTGGAGCAGATTCATTTTTTGTGCTACTTGTAACACATAATTGATATATGTTTGAACAAATGCAATATTATGTTGTAAGATCTAACACATAATTAGTATATGTTGGAACATATGCGTTATTCTGTGGTACTTGTAATATATTATAGACATATGTTGGAACAGGTGCAATATTATGTTGTATGATCTAACATATAATTAATATATGTTGGAACTGATGCGTTATTCTGTGGTACACGTAACATATAATTATCATATGTCGCCAGAAATGCAGTATTCTATTGTAAGTAGAAACACATAGTTAAATTAATCACACAATTTATATAAATAACATAACATAAGTTGATTTAAATTAAGATAAGAATATAGGGAACATTATTCTCAAATAAAAAGAATATTCATTAAAATTCAACAACACTTATGGAGCATTTTGATTCGGGCATGTACCTCTTTTTTGGCCAATGTCCCTACACACAGAACCCTTACTTTTTCTTGTTTGAAGTGATTCACAAACTCCACGTCTCATGTATCTTCTTTTTCCTGGTTTGCATGGATCAAAATACGGAGGAGGTATTTCTATCTCTATGATATCTAAGAGGACAATCTAAGAATCATCAAGTGGCACCGGACGAATTTCCTCAAAGTATGTCATTATGTATTTTTCCACTGAATAATATGGAGAGGATTACTCATAAATAAGATTTACAAAATCGGCACCATATTTGGGATTGAAGAAATATCATAGCACGTGGACTAGGTATCTTGTCCAAGTCAAAAATTCTACAAGTACAAGTTATTCTTTGTAGATCCACCATAACAACATCACCATGACTAGTAGTCAGATACTGAACTTGTAATTAGAAATTTGACGAGCCAACAACTTGTTGTCTGTGTTGACATACTTTGATATTTTTTTCTTTAAATAGAAGGAACAAATCTATTTATAGAGTTCACCAGCTCCATACGCCTATGGTGAAATAAAAGTGCAAATCTTATGTTTATTTAATTAAATGAAGCGATAATGGGAAATTCTCTTTCAACAGCAAATATAGAATTCACTGATTCCGCGGTATTTGACGTCATAATTTTATATCTATACAAAAAAAATAAAACTCAAACAAAGCACATAAAATAACAATAAACTAAAACGAGATGGTATAGACAATAATGTACTTATTACCCGAGCAAAATGTCCTACTCCATGTGTGAAATCCAATACACTGAAGAGTTTCAGCCGCCTTTTGTACCAAATCACTTATTGAATTTAAATGGTCATGGAACTCACATAAATTGTATGGCTTTTCTTCTTTATAAAAATGGGATACTTCCTTTGAACTGTGAAAGTTATTTTGAATATTTTTACCTAGGTGTCTCATAGAACAACCATAATGAGATGCAGGGTAGATAGTCGAAACCATCTTTCGAATACTTGGATGCCTATTAAAAATAATGCACAACTCATCAATATCATCTACAAAGCTTCTCATATTTTGAAAATATATTCATATGAGGCATCACATTCCTTGTCCACAACACAAAAAACCACTGAAAATATATGATTCTCAACATCTTGTGCCATCACCGATAGTGAAATTCTTTTATACTTGATACTCATAATTGTCCAATCAATGACTATTTCTTTTCTCATTTCTTGAACAACAGTTATCCAAGCGGGCATATGATACAAAAAGTACTTGAACGTCCAATTTTCATCGAGGGAAATATCGTCTTGCTTCCTGGATTTGCAACTTTAAGCATATCACAGTACACATTAAGCATTGTATACTCGTGATCATGTGTTACCCTAACATTAGACTTAGCATGATCCATTTCCCTATAAATCTTCCAATAGCTTACATTACAACCCAATTCTATGTGGAGTTAATTTGAAATGCCTCTTATGGATGTCCTTTTACCATTGGGAAACCTATTCTCAAAGTACTTACCTATGACTTTAATCATGACATACATATTACGGTTTGTAAGATGCTCTGAAAAACATGTATGTCACTTTTCATATATTCTAATGAAAAACATGTCACTACTTGTAAATTTAACAACCCTCCGTCACTATTGTAATCCGGATATGTAAATTTAAAATAAAATACATTACGAGAATCGATCACCTTTCAGACTAAAATCATTTTCCAAGCAAGCCTTTTCAATGAATTTGCCAGTTTTTCCTAGTTGTTGAATATCATTCCCTTATAAAACAAGTTTCATCATCTTGAACATTATTCACATGTGATGTTTGAGAAGAAATTGGATTGTTGCTACCAATAATAGGTGTAGGAGAATTGTTGCTCTCAAAGTGCGGCACTTCACCTATTCCAATTTCATAATCAAGATTATTCATGTCCATAATATTAAATTGATCATTGAAGTTTCCTTGTTGGTATTCTTCTGGATTATTATCCACTCTATAGGATTTTCATCCACTAGACTCCTTATATGGGCGTTCTCACTACGCGATTTCAAATAAACAGCCAAACTCGCTGATCGTTGATGTTTAAAGGTAGACCTTATCATTATGAAAAATGGGAAGTGTCCTCATGATAAATATTCCCTTGACAATTGAATACAGAATTTGGGATGACTAACTTCAAAAATCATCATACAATATATTTCTTGTCGACCATTCAACTTATCCGACCCTCTCCGTTTCTTGCCATCCTTCCAATGTCAAATGTATGGATTTCTTCTTGACCCATTCACCATGACAATCAATATCTACAAAAAATTCCTTCATACATTGTACCTGAAGAAATTAATTTAAAAATACAATTAGTACTAATGAAGAAATGTTATATGTCGCAACATATTACTATTCTTTTGTGACATGAAAGTCATATGTTGTTATACATAACTTTTATGTTGTAAACAACATGTGTAAGTTATATGTTGCAACATATAGTTGGACACGTTACGAATATGTAATTAAATTTGCTATCAGTATAAATATTCTATTGTCCCCATAAATTACATGTTGTACTGGAAATGTATATTTATATGTTGCACGCAATGACTAGTCGTTCAATATGTAAGTCATATGTTCTACATAAAAAAGAAGGAGAAAAAAAAAAAAAGGGGAATGTAAGTTTATATTTTTAATCTTGTGTAAGTTATATGTTCAACATATTCCTATTGGTGCATTGAAATACCCTTTCTTTTGCGACATAGATATATAATTGTCTCAATATCCAAAATTTTGCAACATAACAACCATTTGTTGGACAAACGAATACAAACTGTCCGAAAAAAGTATAGGTTACCGGCCGATGATGATGACTTAATCAAGACTATTTACTTTACTTACCAAAAAACGTTGTTGTAACTCATCACTTATTAGTAATTTCTCAATTGATACAAAACGAAATCTTGTCCACTGATTAGATTAGCTAAATATGATTCAAGAAGAATAAAAGAAGAACAAGAAGAAATCTCAAGTACTAGCAACCAAGCCCAACAATGTACGAAAAGAGAGGAAGAAGATAAATAGAATGGGAAGAATGACAAGCAAACAAGCAAGAACAAAGCAGCAGAAGAAGAAGTCTTCAAAAAAATGAAATGACTAGAAAAATCCCTAGCTCATGATAGAAGTCTTAAATATTAAATTGACTAAAAATACAAAAACTCATAACATATGATCATTCCCTCAAACCAGAGGATTCACCACAAGCTAAGCAAAGTTGAATCAATCCTCTAGCCACAACTAAATGAAGGAACGTTAAATCATATATTTTGAAACAATAGAGGCACAAAATATATATGTGTTTGTACTTTGAATGTACTGAATATGGGAAACATGCATAAACATAAATAGGATAATATGATAAGTTCAAAACATGATAATGCATGATGAAGTAAATATATCAATCAAATAATCTTAATTCATCAATCATGGAATGGTCAATGAAATATTGGAATCATGACATATGTGTAAAAAATAATCTAAGTAAGAAATCATATCATTTCTGGGATATATACTTTTAACTGATTTAGACTATGTTAGATATAGCGTGAAATTCAATGTTTTTCTCCCACATAGAAAAGAGATTGTCGTACTTGCCAATGCTTATGTTGAAGCTTAGGTGTGCACTAGCTTTGATTTTCAATAGGGACATCCTACATGACATATAGTTAAAGGACTTTCAGAATCGCCCAACTTACTTGATGCTAAGTTAAATCCTCAAAATCATCAAGAATAATATCATATACGTATATCTTAGTCTTTAAAATGTTGAGAATCTAGTAACACTAATGATTATGAGATTTTTACTCATTTAGGACTTTGTTTTCATTGTTTTTTCTCCTCAATGCCTAATTTATGCTCTAAACCGATGTTAAAGTGTTGCTTAGAAGAAATTAAGGCAAATGAGCAATGCAAGGACATTACCAGGAAAAGAGAAGAAAAAAAGCTAAAGAAGTTGAAGAAAGGCAATCCTAGTGATTGCTGAGACAACTCGGTGAACCGCTCAGTGGTTTCTCAGTGTGCCTAATTTTACTGCCTTTCAGACCTAGGGAATATACAAACTTGGTGATGGAAATGGAGTGACAGAAAACCGCCGAATGGATCAGCGACTCAAATTCCTCATTTGAGTTAGTTTTTTTTTTTTTTTTTTAACTTTTTTTTTTTTTTTTTTTTTTTTTTCATTTTTTTTTTTTTTTTTTTTTTTTTTTCTTTTTTTTTTTTATTTTTTTCTTTTTTTTTTTTTTGTCTTTCCCCCGTCTGCCGTTGCCGCGGCCCCCCCCTCCCCCCCCCCTGCTGCCCTCGTGCCTTGGTTTTGCGTCGGTCGCCTGGTTTGGTGCCCCTCCCCTTCCTCCGCCCCTATGCCCCCCCGTGACTTTTGCCGAGTATAAATACATGAGTTCAAAAGAGAAAAAGGGAGTTCCAAAATTCCCCAGAGCTAAGCATTTAATCAAGAGTTTTACCTTGACAGTTTGTTGATTCCTTACACTAAGTTTTGGGTGTTTTTGTGAGCGATTCTCAAGTGGGTTTTATTGATTTGGTTTAACGGAATCATTGTTAAGACTTAGAAATCATTACCCTGTTCATGGACAACGTAATTGGTAATTGTTTATGTGGCTAAAATTAACAACCATTCTTGGGAAAGTGATCATGTAATTATTTGTTCTAATTAACTTTTAAGTATTGTTGTTTCTAATTTAATTGTTGTCTTGAAGTGGGTTTGATTGATAGATGTGTACTAACACATCAATTGTGGTTGTTCATTCAATTCTAGCTATGTGTTCTGAGGCTTGCTTGAGAAAGAGGTTTTTGAACTTAGATTATTGATTGATGATTGTAGTGATTGTTTTGTTGGGGGTTCAGCTCGAGAGAGTGAACCTTAACTCAATCCTATCTATCTTGATCGAGAGAGTAGATAAATTAAGATATTGGGTTGTTAATATTGTTAGGCTTGTCAAGGTTCGAAAGAACTTGCTTGAATCATAATAGTTGTTCGAGAGAAAGCTATTGCATTAGTAATATAGTGTAACGAAACAAACCATCGTTATTAATGAAAGGAAATGTTGAGGAAAAACTGGGTCCACCGTCCCGTCACAATGGGCCATTTGTCGCTAGAGTGGCAACAGTAGAGCGGCACGAATAGGACATAAATCAGATAACATGAAATCTTATTTTCTTCCTTCTCCCAAAACATCAAAAATAGGCTAGGATTATCCTAGAAACCCTCAAGAGGCTGCTCTAAGCTTTAGAAGGAAGGAGGAGAGATTTCTAGGATAAGGAGGTCGATAGCTTGTGAATTCTTGGTTAAAGTTGTAACGACCCGCTGGTCTTCTGAAAATAAAGACTATTTTGGAATCTTCCAATAATTTTAAAATGTGACACCTTTGAATATTCATAACTAGATTATCTAATTGCTGAAAACTTTATTACATATGTAAAGAGTAATATTATGGGACAAGTCCTATAATTCATTAATACATGTAATTGGACCCATTAAATATGATGTTATTAAGATTTATCGAGGGTGTGATTTATTTGTCAACCACATCCAACTGTAACTTCTATTGTCCACGCTAAGACAATACTACATTAGTAGAGCAAGAACGGAATTCTCCATGTTAAGGAAAAAACTGCACCTTAAGATTTCTGTTTATTAGTATTGAATTTTAGATTTATATTGGGGGTCCTTGGATAGGCATTATGTGGTTGAAATTGTTATTCCAAGGAATCACGGTAGGATTAATCATTAACTTATAGACTATTGACCAATGCTAAGTTTTCCTGTTGAAAGAAAACATGGTACATAAATAAATTTATTGGGTTAGTGTTCCTGTACATCGTTAGCCATAGAACATTAATGTTTGGCAGTAGTATAGCGTTGATGTTGGGTTATGGTTAAGAGGGGGTTGGAAATATTGTGTTGCTAGAATTAGAAATAGTCAAGTGTAATATATATTGGGCTCTATGGCATAATTTGAGGAAACATATCTCTTCTATATGTGGAGATACAAATACAGAATGTACGAGTATCCTACAAGATGTTGCTCGTTGATAAAGTGTCTTGGGACCAGGTTAGGGGAAAATTGTTTGTCTATTAAGGATAATAACTCAAAAATTATAATGTGAAATCATTGGACAATGGATAATAAGTAGCTAATAATTGGTGTATCCGATGGTTGGTTAAGATCAGAAAATATTTCCTTGAGTTATATACTTCACAAGAATTTATATTCTGATAATGTTTGTTTACATTATTAAACATTAGGCGCGTTGCATTATAAAAATATTACTAGAAGTTTGTTATTTTGAATTGAAAGACAAAGACTTAACCCTAGGCTTGAAATTTATCAAATTGGATCCTTGACATATTAATTATATCAAGAGTAGGAGCTTGATTTGAGTTGTGATTGAGTTTTGGGGTCTAGGTTAGACATATTATTATTATTATTTGAATATCTACTAAGTCTCTTACTTACGAATATTGCATAATTGGTAGATTGGGAACGTTCCGGAGCTTTACAAGATGGAAAGAAAAAATATTGAAGATTTGTCGCACGATTTCAGTATTTAAGCTATGTTAAGACTTTTCGGACTTGTTGAAGGACATTTTCCTAATTAAATATTAAAAATTGAATAGATAATGGGTAAGGGAAAAAGATGGGTCCCGTACCAATGGTGTGACAGGCATTGGTACAAGTACCGGGGTAATAAAAGAAAGTTTATTGCTATAATTGGCGGATTGTAATCTGAGAATGCAAAAGCATATGGGTATTAGCTGATGCATTATTGAATTTAATTCCTTGTGTGGATGTGTTTCTTATTTAAACCCATATATTTATATAAGTTGAGGTGGTAATATACTATACTAATATTTAATTGATTGAGATTCATCATTATCCCTATATTTTAAAACAATATTTTGTACATACATTGACATGAAATTGAGTATATGTTGGGCACATGGAGATTGTCCGTGCCAGGGATGATTAGATATTATGATTATAATTTGTGCACGTGGAGACCATCCGTGCAGAAATTATTTGATTTTGTGATAGTACGTTGAGATCGTCTGCACAGACACGTGGAGATTGTCCATGTCGGTATATGGACATCGCAAGTCACCCATGGGTCTTGAACTCTGAAAGTATTTTTGAGGAGTATCATTTATATACGGTTGAGAGAGTACTAGGTATTCTAAAGCATATCATTTTCTCGTGTCATATTGCATTGTATCTCATCACATCCTTTATTCTTGATTGATTATGTGTTTTTAAGCGTGGTGGTTGGAAAGTACTTGATATTTTATTACCTTTGTTTGATGAAACTTGAATAGTAAGTGTAATATAGACTTGAATAAAATAATTATTTTCTTATATAAACTTATGTTACTACTTATTCGTTGTCACTCAATGAGATATACTGTGTACACGTGGTTTCATACTTATACTACACTCGTTACACTCTTTATGGTTTATCGATTCTGAGTAGGAGCACATCTCGAGGAGTAATTTGAGTCTGATCTTGGAGTTGTGGTGAGCTGCTTGGTTGTTCCGTGTCCCACACCTCCCTCTATCTTTTAATTATTTTGTTATTTTAGTGTTCGATATGATATCCCTTATGTTGGATTTATAATTTTGGTTTAAGACTTGCATCGTATTTTAGAATCTCCTGTACTAGTGACACCAATTATTGGGTGGTATTTTAAGTTTTTCCGCATTTCGTACTTATAAGGATTTAAGTGTTGGAGATTTGTTAAGTTTTTACTGCTTTACTCATTAATTAGTTTAGTTTGGTAAAATATGTTGGCTTGGCTTACCTATTGGCTATGAACATAGGTGCCATCACGACTTGTGACTTTGGGTCATGAAAATTTTTGTATCAGAAGCCGTAGGTTCTTCGTTCTCACGAGTACAAGAGCAATGTCTAGTAGAGTCTTGTGGATCGGTAGATGACGTCCATAACTATCTTCGAGAGACTATATGAAATTTAGGAAATAATTTTGTTCTTTCATTCATTATCGTGCACACTTGACCTTGTTGAAATTCTAATCTTGATATCGTATTCTCTCTTAGATGGCGAGGACTCGTACATCGACAAGTGGTGATCAGGAGCCTATTCATGTGCCTACTTCTGGGAGCATTATCCGAGGTAGAGGAAGGGGACAATATCAAGGTCGAGGCCAGGGTAGGGGTCGTAATACTGCACATTTAGAAGGCCAAGGGCGAACAAATAGCCAGGTTTGTGACAGGACAGTACCTACTGATGCAATTGTTATTCATATGGATGTGCATGATCGTGTCGAAGGGAATAGACCAACTTAGGCTCCACCTAATATTATTTCCACACAAGTGCTTCAAGATACCTTGTCTCATATAGTAGGACTTCTAGAGAGGATGGATCAGACACGAACCTTTTACCTGTCACCTCTGATGCCACACAGACTCGTGTTGGAGGTCAGACTCCAGATCCGATGGTTGATCCAGATTCTCAGACTCCAAGGACTCAGCCATCTACTGTTGTAGCTCCTCCCTATTTTGATAGTTTATAATTTCCAAGTATTGCATCATATTTGGAGAACATGCCTTCTATGATTATTGATGAACAAAAGATGTTTCGGAGATTCATCATAAAGAATTCTTCAACTTATACTGGTGACTTAACTGAGGTTGCATACACAGTGTTTCAGATGAATGGCTCTTCCAAGCAGTGGTAGAGATATTATATTAGTTATAGGACAACTAGATCCCCTTCACTATCTCGGACTCAGTTTACTCAGGTATTTCTTACCAAGTTTGTTCCACGCAGTGAGAGGGAGTGCAAGAGAGACGAGTTCGAGGATTTACATCAAGATGGTATCTCAATCGGAGAGAATGAGGGTAAATTTCATGCCTTGGCTACGCATGCTTCAATGATACTTCCCACAGAGGCTGAGAGAGGGAGAAGGTTTATTAAGGGGTTAATTAGTCTGATTCGTCTGGGAGTTTGTGAGGTTGCTTCTTTTGGCGTTCCATTCTAGAAGGTGGTAAATGTTGCTAAGGAGTTGGAGATGATTCAATGTGAGGAGTTAGATAAACACGAGGGCAAGAGGACCCGTTATTCACATCATTATGGTGGTGCTCCGCCTAGTAGTTGAGTTTGCTTGCGGAGAGTTTATCATTCTTAGTCTAGAAGACCCATTCATGCAACTTTACTAGTGTCCGAGGCTGGTTATGTTGGGCATAATTCATTGAGATTTGTTCATACTTCACAAGGTTCACCTTTTAGACCTATAGGTCATGGAGGACATTCTGGTCATTCATTTTACTATCATTAGCCTACGTTTCGTAGGGGTTGTTTTGAGTGTGACGATATGGGACACTTTGTGAGAGATTACCCTAGGTTCAGGCGTCCGGGTTACATCAGGGTTCGGAGGCTTCAACTTTCAGGGTTTCACAACCTCCACCCAGGGGAGCTTTATAGAGTGGTAGATATGGTTCTTATTCAGGTAGAGGTGGTTCTCCTTATGGTCGCAGGTGGTGCTTGTGGAGTTTCACAATCATAGGCAGTTGTTGTCATTGTTATGCTTTTCTGGGTAGGGTAGAAGCTAAGGCTTTAGATTCTATTATGACATGTATTGTTCCAGTTTGTCATTGACTAGCTATTGTATTATTTGTTCCAGGCTCTACTTATTCTTATATGGCCATATATTTTTCTTCGAGTATGGATATATTATGTGAGTCTTTTGATTTGCCGGTATATGTTTATACTCTTGTCGGGATTCTGTAGAGGTAGATCCGGTGTATCGATTATGTGTTGTTACGTTGATGGGATATGACACTCATACAAATTTAAATGTCTTATAAGTGGTAGATTTTGATGTGATTCTTTGTATGGATTGGTTATCTCTTTACCACACAATTTTAAATTGCCATGCCAAGACATTTACTTTAGTTATGCCTGGAATTCTTATAGTGAGAATGGAAAGGTTCTCTTAGTCACCCTCCTAAAGGGGTGATACCATATCTTAAGGCTCATCAGTTGGTAGAGAGAGGATATTTGGCTTACTTGGCTCACACTCGAAATAATAGTGTATGCTTGAGTCTATGCCAGTGGTGAGTGAGTTTTTGGAGGTATTTCTGAAAGATTTACCAGGTCTTCGACTAGATCATGATATTGATTTTTGTATAGATGTAAATCTAGGAACTCGGCCTATTCTATTCCTCCTTATCGTATGCCACCGCTGAATTGAAGGAGTATTTGCAAGATTTATTGAGCAAGGGTTTTATTAGATCGTGTGTATTTCCTTGGAGTGCTCAAGTGTTATTTGTGAAAAATAAGGATGAATATATGCGTATGTGTATTGACTATTGGCATTCGATTTTCCAAGATTAAATAGAGATCTTGCAATCATCAACTAAAGGTTAGGGCAGAGGATATCCCTAAGATACATTTTCGAACACGTTATGTCCATTATGAGTTTTTGGTGATGTCTTTCAGATTGACTAATGCCCTAGCAGCTTTTATGGATTTCACGAACGGAGTGTTCAGAGCGTACTTGGATTCCTTTTTTATTGTCTTCATAGATGATATATTGATATACTCTCGAGTAAGGAGGAACATGAGAATCATTTGAGAATTGTGTTTGGGATTCTAAAAGAGACGAAACTTTATGCAACGTTTTCAAAGTGTGAGTTTTGTCTTAGTTCGGTAGCATTCTTGTGACATGTAGTGTCCAAGGAAGGTTTATAGTGGATACCAAGAAGATTGAGGTAGTTTGAGATTGGGTCACACCTGCTTCAGTTACTCAAATTCATAGTTTTTTAGGTCTTGTAGTTTATTATCACCTATTTGTAGAGGGGATCTATTGTATTGCATCCCCATTAACTAGATTGACCCAGAAGGACATGACTTTTGAGCGGTCTGACGAGTGTGAGGTTATTTTTCCAAATGCTCAAGACTTTATTGACTACTGATCCAATTTTTACCCTACCCGTAGAGGGAGGGGGTTTTGTTATATATTGTAATGCTTTTTGGATTGGTCTTGCTTGTGTATTTATGCAAAAGGGAAAAGTGATAGCTTATGCTTCAAGGAAGTTGAAGGTTCCTGAGAAGAACTATCATGATATAGAGTTGGCGGCTGTTTTGTTTGCTTTGAAAATTCGGAGGCATTATCTTTATGGTTTGATTTGTGAGGTATTCAAGGATCATCTTAGTCTCCAATATATATTCAATCAGAGGGATCTCGATTTGAGCAACAGATATGGTTGGAGTTGCTCAAAGATTACGACATTATAATTCTTTATCATCCAAGTAAGTAAAATGTGGTAGCAGATGCCTCGAGTCGGAAGGTGGTAAGTATGGGTAGTCTAGCCATGTTACAAGTTGGCAAGCACCCTTTAGCTAGGATGTCCAGTCCTTCGCCAATAGCTTTGTGAGGCTTGATATTTCAAAATTTGGTAAGGTATTGACTTATGTGGAGGCTAGGTCATTATTATTGGAGCAGATTCGGGCTCAACAATTTGATGATTGTGATTTGTGTAAGATTAGAGACAAGTTGTCAAGGGGAGAATCCAAGGATGCAATTTTGATAGTGAGGGAGTTTTGAGGATAAAAGGTCATATTTGTGTTCCTCGGACAGTTGATTTTACTAGATTGATCATGGAGGAGTCACATAGTTATAGGTGCTCTATTCATTCGAGGGCTAGTAACATGTATCGTTACTTAAAGCAATATTAATAGTGGTGTCGTGGGAAAAAGGAAATTGTAGATTTTGTATCACAGTGTTTGAAATGTCTGCAAGCGAAGTATGAACACCAAAATCCTGAAGTTGTGACTTAGAGGATTCCTATACCTCTGTGGAAGTGGGAGTGCATTGCTATGGACTTTGTGGTAGGGTTTCCATGTACCTCGTGTAGGTTTTATTCTATATGAGTCATCGTGGATCGACTAAATAATTCTACACACTTTGTACCCGTTGATACTACCTATAATTCAGAGAAGTTATCCAAGATCTATATTCGAGAGACCGTTTGTTTGCATGAGGTTCCCATTTCTATTTTTTGAGATCGTGGAACCCAATTTACATCTCATTTCTAGTTGTCTATGCATAACGAGTTGGGTACTCGGGTGGATCTTAGTACAACCTTTCACCCTCAAACTGATGGTCAGTCTGAGAGGACTATTCAGGTCTTGAGGACATGTTATGGGCGTGTGTGTTGATCGACTTTGGTGGTCACTGGGATAAGTTCTTTCCAATAGATGCATTGAGATGGCACTATTGAGGCTTTGTATGGTAGGATATGTCGATCTAGAATTGGTTGGTTTGACGCATTTGAGGTTAGACCATGGGGTACATATTTATTGAAGGATTCCTTGGACAAGGTCAAGCTGATCCTAAATAGACTTTTCATGGCTCAAACTAGGAAAAAGAGTTATGCAGATAGAAAGGTTTGTGATTTGGATTTTATGGTTTGAGAGAGGGTCCTTAGAAGGTTTCAGCTACGAAGAGTGTGATGAGATTTGCAAATAAGGTCAAATTAAGCCCACAGTATATTGGTCTTTTTGATATTGTGGAGCATATTGGTGACGTGGCATATCAGTTGGCGTTGACACTTGGTTTGTCGAGTGTTCACCCCGTATTTATATTTCTATGTTGAAACTATATCATCAGGTTGGTGCTCTTATGATTCAATGGGATTCAGTGTTACTTAATCAGAATTTGACTTTTGAGGAGGAGTCGGTAACAATTTTGGATAGGAAAATTTAAAAGTTAAGGTCCAAAGAGATTGTTTCAGTAAAGTTTCAATTCAAGCATCATCCAGTGGAGGAGGCTACATGGGAGACCGAGTAAGACACAAGGAGTAGATATCCTCAGCTGTTTGAACATTCAAGTGATTTCTTTTTTATTTTTCCATTCGAGGACGAACTTTTGTTTGACAGGTAGGTGATGTAACAACCCGCTAACTGTTTTGAGGACTAGGACTATTTTGAATCTTCCCGTAGAATTTAAAATGGAAACTTTGAAATATTCATAACTACGAGTTTTAGTTGTTGAAAATTTTATAAAATAGTTAATAGTTAATGGGACAAGTCCAAAATTCCTTAATATCCAAGTAATTTGGCCCATGAAATAGATGAATAAAGATTTATTGATGGATTGTAATTCTTTGTCATACGAAAATCCACCTTTAACTTCTATTTGCACACGACTAAGACAACTACTACATTAGTAGAGCAAGAATGGAAGTCTCCAGGTAAAGATAAAAAAATAACTACACCTTAAGATTTCTGTTTATGTATGAATTGAATTATTAGATTTTATATTTGGTTCATGGGATAGGAATATATGGTGGAAATTATGTCCAAGGAATCACGGTAGGTTAATAATTAACCATTAGACTATCGACGAATGTCATAAGATCTCTGTTGGAAAGAAAACATGTACATAAAATAAATTTTTTGGGAGTTAGTTTTACTGTTCATTGTTAGCCATAGGAAATTACTGTTTGGCAGTAGTGTAGCGTTGATGTTGGGTTATGGGTTTAGAGGGGGAGGAATATTATGTTTCCTAGAATCTAGAAATATCACTGTAATATATATTGACTCTGAATGCTTAATTTTGAAGGAAACATATCCCTTCTATGTATGGAGATTCAAATACAGAAGCATAAATGTACGAGTCTCCTACAAAATGTTATCCGTTGATAAGGTGTCTTGGGACTAGGGTGGGGAAAAATGTTACTGTATTGAGGATAATCACTCAAAAATTATTAAGTGAAAGTATTGGACAATGTATAATAAGTGGCTAATAATTGGAGTATTAGATGGTTGGTTTAGATCAGAAAATGTTTCCTCGAGTTATATATTGCATAAGAATTTAAGTTCTGATAATGTTGGCTTACATAATTGAACATTAGGTGTGTTGCACTCTATAAATATTCCTAGAATTGTGTTATTTTGAAGGACTAAGACTTAACCCTAGACTTCAAATTTAACAAATTGGATTCTTGACATATAAATTTTATCTAGAGTAGAAGCTTGATTTGAGATTTGAGTAAGTTTTGGGGTCTAGGTTAGACATGTAATAATTTGAGTATCTATGAACTCTCTTACTTACGAATATTGCATAATTGGAAGATTGGGAACGTTTCGGAGCTTTGCGAAAAGGAAAGGAAAAATCTTGAAGATTTGTGACATTTTCCTAATTAAAGATTAAAAATTGAATAGATAATTGGTAAGGGCGAAAGAGGTGTCCCGTACCAATGGTGTGATGGGCATTGGTACGATTACCAGGGTTATAAAGGGAAAATTTATTGCTATAGTAGGCGGATTGTAATGTGAGAATGTCAAAGCATACGAGGCATTAGTTGATGTATTATTGAATTTAATTCCTTGTGTGATTGTGTTTCTTATTTAAACTCGTATATTTGTATAAGTTGAGGTGGTTATGTATTATGCTGAAATTTGATTAATTGAGATGTATCATTATCCCCATATTTTAAAACATTATTGTGTACATGCATGAATATGAGATTGAGTATAAGTTGGTCACGCGGAGATAGTATGTGCAGGGGATGGTGAGATGTTAAGATTATAATTTGGGCACGTGGAGACCGTCCGTGCAGATTGTTTTATTTTATGATAGTGCATTGAGATTGTCTATACAGACACTTGGGGATCATCTGTGTCGGTATATGGACCTCGCCAGTCCCCTACAGGTCATAAGCTCTTGATGTATTTCCGAGGAGTATCATGTATATATTGTTGAGAGAGTACTAGGTATTTTGAGGCATTTTATTTCATGGTTCCATATTACATTGCATCTCATGACATCCTTCTTTATTGATTAATTCGTTGTCAATCAATGAGATATATTGGGTACACGTGGGTTCATTACTCATACTATATTTTTTGCACTCTTTGTGGGGCAAATTTGAATTTTCGAGTAACGAGCACACTCGTGAGCACTTTGAGTCGCGAGCTTGGAGTGTATTGGAGATGTGTTGAGATGGTGCTGGGCTATTCGTTGCCCACACCCCCTCTTCTTTTACTTATTCTATTATTTTAGTATTCAAATAGGATATCCTTTAAGTTTGATTTGTTCTTTTAGTTTCAGAATTTCATCGTATTTTAGAAGTTGTTGTACTTATGACAACACTCCTTGGGTGGTCTTTTCAATTTTTCCACATTTCGTACTTATAAGGAACTCAGTGTTGGAGATTTTTGTTAAGTGTTTACTATTTTACTCATTAGTTAGTTATGTTTGGTAAAATATATTGGGTTGGCCTACCTATTGGTTGGGAACATAGGTGCCATCACGACTTGGGAATTTGGGTCATGACATAAATCCACCGTCATGAGGTCCAGATGCAAAAATCAAAGCCATATTTCCGCATAACTGCCTGATGCCCAGGCACGCTAAGTTTATTTAATTGAGTTGTTATAAAATTTTTATTAACTGTGTGATATATTGAATTTGATAATAGAATTCACATATAATCTTCCGTGCCTCAAAACATGATGTCGTAATCATACCATAGGTATTATGTCATATGTATACCATAGGAGAAAGACTTAGTCGATGAACTTGGGATACGTGATGGTTTTGATTTTCATGTTGGTATGATGTACATTAGTATTTACTTCATTATAATGCATGTATGTATGTGAATGTGGCATTATTGATCACAATAATCGTAATGACTATGATTGAATATTCATACCATGAATCATGACTTGATTTTATGATTATGAGAATGTACATTTGTAATTGTGATTATGGCTTGTTGAATGAATCTGTTGTTATGTTCCGGCACACTAACTTGGATTAGGTACCACGTTTCAGTGCATATATGGGATCGAGTGTAACATCTGTCACTCTAACTTGGATCAGGTACCACGTACCGGTACACTAATAGTTTGGGTGTGGGCTCAATGATAGTTCCATTGACTTTTCATATATGTTTATTATGAGAATGTGTAATTGGACATGTTTCATGAAATGATTATTGGATTATGCATTATGTTCTTATATGTGGGTGGTGTGATGTGGTAAGTTAATTGGATTACATGTTTGCGAACTTAATTATGAATGATAAAGTCTCAATTCGTGTGCGGTATGGTAAGGGAGAACTAAGGGTCACATTGTTATCTTTGTTATTCAAAAAAGGGTCATGAATATGATGGTTGAGATTTGGGGCGGTAATATAAATGGATAATAAGCCTCGATATATGTAATATGGGGTAATAATTTGAATGGAGATGAGGAAAGAGTAAGAGTGTATCGTGAAAGGTTGGCCGGGTCGGTAGTATTATTTTCGTGTAACAACCCGAACCATCATTATTTAAGAAAATAAAAATTTGGAAAATTTTGGAACATTGTCCCACAAAAGCGGGTAGGTTGCCTCTAGGCGGCGACAACAAGGCGGGCTTAGTTGGCACCAAAGCGGGATATGCGAGACAAAACGTAAATAATCATGGAACCCTAATTTTCAATTCTTCCTAAAATATATAAATTAGTCCTAAAACACCTTAGAAACCATCCAAAAAAGCTTTGTAGAGCGTTGTGGAGGAAAGAAGTGAGATCTAGGTGAAATATATGAAGCACTGTGGAAATTTCTGTGGCTAAAATCGCAGTTGCAAATTTCGGAAGCAAGAATCAAAGACCAAAAATCCGTACATTTGGTTGGAGCTCAGGTAGGTTAGGTTCTTGTCACACCCGGAGATAGCACCCCCTATGAATCGCGTTGTTAACCTCTCAGAGATCGCAGACAAGCCTCATCTTAGCAGCATCACAATCATACAATTAAATTTAAACGGAAAATTAAAACTTTAAATACTATTGAAAATACTTAGAACTTTCTACTTAACATTCGTAAGCCATAACGATCTTCTAAGGAATTATATCATTATAATATATTCGAATATATATATATATATAATATCTATAACCTCTATAATAGTTCAATCTGGACTTAGCCAATAAATAAAGGTTCAAAAAATTTATGCCATAAGACCTTAATCCAAAAGAGTCGAAAAAAAAAATGATGGAAATGAATAATCCTAATATCTAATTAAATCTTCATAAAGTTAGAAACTAAATGATAGCATCAGCAATCCCGAACATACGACCAGTACCGCTACCAAGACTTGGAGTAATGATTCAAGCTTCTTCAAATCGGCCGCTCCTTAATCTTCAATTGACGGACCTCATTTTAGTAATATCAAGATGGGGTTAGTACACCACCTTACTAAATAGGTTGTATGAAATAACATAAGCACATGCATATAAAAGGATCAATTTATCGTGTAATTAGAAAACATGCTAAGTCTGTGAACCATTATTCAATGCACAGTACCATATAACGTGTTAACATACTAAGGATACCATCAACTTACAACATGCTAAATAATCAAAGACATATTTTCATTGAGTCATGTTAACATATCAATATCATATAAACATAACTACAAAACACCTTACCTGATCTAATATCCCACCTACAAGTGCAAATGGTCATGAAGCCCCTAACCCCACACAACCAATAGATAATATAGGAGAACCATACCTAAAAAGCTTTCTTCAGTAACTTGTGGTATAAGTGGTCGTCACATTTTGTCGGATATAACAATATACCCAATATAACCTTTTTTAATCATAATGACCAACATTCATGTAGAGTAACATACCAATACATCATAAAACATATATATTTCATGCATCATATTACATGAAGAACAATCTCCTAGGACTTTTTCCCTGGATTAACATTGTGGCATGTCCTTTGTAGTGTCCGATTCCCCTACCCTTACTAAGTGAACTCCTCACTCACCCTAGTCAATGTGCATTTACTTGTATTTCAATTTTACAGTACATGAGGGAACTTCGCTTAATGCATAGACCATGTGAGCTGAAAAAACATTGAATACGTGTCTCCCAACACCGTCCAAAAATGGTGGTCTGTTGCCGGCCAAAGTAGAACCTACATGACATATCTGTCAGGTGGATCCACTAGCTAGTAATCCTATGGTGGCAACATAGTTCAAGAACTATGAATTATTAGATACCTATAGTTCCTTACATGGAAGCACCAATCTCATGAGAATATTTGTGAACGCTAACCTTCCATCTAGGGGAAGGCAAACATCTCATATATCTAGGTCCACGGTACTTTAGCTTAAGTCCCTTTTCTGAAATAGACCTTTTAAGTTTCTTTCTCATCCGAAACTTATAATAGGTCATAGGAGGTTACCTCACACTGTATAAAACATGGTCATGAGATCTTTTTAGAATTAGATTTGGGAAATTTCCTTGCATCGCAATAACCCTTATATAGAGATTAACATACATAGTCCTCCGTGTAAAGCAAATACAAGAGAATATCATAGTTCGCGGTTTTCGTTGTCTGATCATGATCTCACAATTTAACATTGTTCTAGCCCTGCAATATACCACATAGAATAGCATCATACTTTCGATATCATAACGATTGTGATTCATAGGCTAACATAACCATTGTAGAGTAATCCAACTTTAGAAAGACTTACCTCTTCTTCCAAGAACCTTATTCATCTGACATACCTATTCATATTCATCTTAGTGAAATATCAATCACCTAATCAAGACCAACTCTCAAAAATAATGTACAAGAGCAGTGCATGTGTAGGAAAAGGGAAGCGGTTGTAAAAGGGGTCTGATTCAAACCATTAAATTCCACCGTAAGCTTACACATCATCCAATACTAATATCATCCCCATCCAGAAACGCATACTTAGAGAAGGAATCATGGTCTCGCACGAAATTCAAACATTATAATCAATACCACAATTATTGTGGAAATTAACCTTAGACAACCTTACTTTCGTTACAATCATAAAAGCTAGGGTTAGGAGAAAATCCCAGTTTGGTATAGTAAAACCCTAGTATTTGAATGTTCTTGAAAACTTGTCTTGAAAGTAACTCTTTGGGAAATGAAACCCAAGAGTGAAAAACCCATACCTTATAGGTGAAGAATCCTCGAAAATCTAATTGGAAACTTCAAAACCTTTGTCTTCTTCCTTAAGTTTTTCTTGTTCTTCAATGGAGTTTGAAAAAGAGAGCATTCTTGAGAGATTAAGAGAATTTTCGTTTGATCTTATTTATGACGTGTAAAATTGGTCTAAAACTGACCTAATATACATATATACTCGTCCTATGAATTACCCAAAATACCATCCACTTAAAAAATTAAAATGCCCCTCCTAAATTGACTAAAAATAGAAGAGCGTTTGTTAGCCAATCATAAATTTTTTTAAAGTTTCGCTTTTGACTAGGATTTTTAAATTAATAATTAAGTTACTAATTTAATTAATTAAGTGACCTAGGGTAATTAACTAAAGTAAACCCCCCCCTGTCACTAGGACCACAAACACCCCTTGAGAACCAGCCTAGGTTAGGTTATTCGATTTTTCTTTAATTTAGTTACCCGACTAGTTTAATATTTAGGACTAGTTACACAGAATAGTTATTTTAGTTAATCCTAGATTAGTTATCTATTTAGGTAAGTTAGTTAGATCCTAGAGTTGTTTAGGAATCTAGGCCCTACATGGCTTGAGTCGTACGCGCCTGCCCCCCAACCAACCTAACCAAATTCAGTTGGGCTTGTCCATTGGCCGGTTAGCAACTGTGCTTGCACATGTATTTCTGCTCGTTTATTGTTATCCCAATGATCCTCACTATATCTTTGGACACTTCTTACTCTACATGATCATTTTAAATGGTTATGTGCTAGGGATCTATGCTTGTGGACCCTCTTGGGATGCCTCGTGGCTAATGTTTTTGTTATTGATTTTATGAAGTTTGCCTAAAAGGTTCTTCATGGCAATTACCTTCTAAACAAGCTTTGATGGGGACTTTGTAACATCGAAGGTGTTTTCTAAGTTTGTTAATTCTGAAATTGGCTAACCACCCTTTTTAGCCAATATTCTTTAACATGCCCAATGATACTCAATATTGGCATTGGGATGCCTATGGGTTACCCCAATAAACAATTCGTAAAACTAATGATCTTCTAGAACAATATACACATTTTCTGGAAGTTCCATTATCCCCCCCCCCTTAGGAACATTCATATCCTTTCATCCCCAAATTCCACTAAATCTTTTGGAGGTTAGGAAAAGAATCAATACTAGAAGACAACCACCAGCACATCATATCACTTAACAACTTAGCATCATTTATGCGGCTCAACATATAAGAGCTCCATATTCATTAACACCTAGTGAGGATTTTCTTCTCAACCTTACATAAGCTCAAATGCATCAAAGAAAGTTCCCATGCTATCAATCTTCTCCAAGATAACACAAAACAACCAAAATCTCAAAGAAAACAAATGCAATACAAGTTTCACGTAAGTGCAATAATATAAGAGTATGAAAAAATCTTCTTAAAACTCTATAGTACTACTATCTTTTAACCAAACATGCACGCTATTTAGAAACAAGTGAAATTTTCCAGTCTTGTTAAATTGGGCATGAAGTCTTTATAAGCCAATTTTATTGGCTATGCCCATTCTTTGATTATTTGCATATTATATAGTTCTTGGGCATAAATTCATACTCCAATATTGGTATAAACAAATTACTTTTACAACTTCATTCTAATCAAACACTGCAGATTTGACATTCTCATGCTTAGCTTACTTAGTTCACTTTTAACTTACATTTCTTCTTTCTTTCTTTCTTTCTTACTGAAATCTTGAGCATAATACATACTACTAATATCGGAAATAGGGAGAACTAGGGATATTAACATTCGACAATTTCATTGCCAAAAACCCTAGTTTCGGTTTCATGGATTCAATACGTTTGAGAAAAACCTCCTTTATCCTAACAACATGGTGTAAACAACCCTTGGCTATCCAACGTGTAACAAAAGAAAGAGTGGCACCTAGGTCAAGAAAAGCATACACATTTACAAAGAAAACTCGTAACATACCCGTCACAATGTCGGGAGAGCTTTTTTTTTCACCCCTTGCCTTAAGTGCATAGAAACAATTCCGTTGGAGCGTTAGAGATTCAGGATTGCTTTTGGTTGAGCTTGACTATTACCCTTACCTTGACTTCTCAGATTCGTACAATGTCTCAAATATGTCCACACCTTTTCCAAACCATATCACTATTAGTCCGCAACAAAAACATTCACGGCCCACATTTTTCTCTTACCACCCTTTACAACAAGTTTGGTCTCCATTTTGGTTGATCAAACATGTCTCCCCTCTTGAGGACTAGGACTTTAGAACCCCTATCGTGCGATTCGTGGAGAAATTGCAGGAACTTGGTTGAAAACCATCTCTTAAACACTAAGGCTGTCTTTAAACATCAAGACTACAGTAAGAAGAACTACCTTCAAAATACTTTGTGCTTCCTTAGAGCTTCCCTATTCTCTTCCTTAGGTGGACTTTCCTCAACCTTGTGGTTGACATGAGAACCATCAACTCCTTGACGAAGGTTTAATGAACTCCTCTATCGTAGCATTCCCTTTTGTTTCGCCATTGAAAAGAATCTGGCTCAATAAAGTAATCAATGCTAAAGAAATCAGTCTATACTTAGATTCATAATACTACTATATTCTAAGGAATTGTCTCATATATGATAAAACCAAAGAATTAGCAATAATAGTCAATATGCCATCAGGTGGGCCTTGAATCCAAAAAGAACTAAAAAGAAAAATGATGAAATAGATAATCCAATATCTACTGAAGTCTAATAATCTGGAAGAATAAAAGGTAGCGTCCCGACATGAGCCCCCTACCAAGCTTGTAGAAAGAGTTCCAGCTTCTTTCAAATCGGCCCCTTAAACTTAATGCCGGAACCTACAGGTTTAGTATATAAAGTGCTTGGGGTTAAACGCCACATGTACTTAATTAATAGTTATGCATATAACGCATAAGGACATGCATGAAAAGGATCTTTATCGTTCGTTTGAAAACATGCTATTCATGTGAACGCATTTATTGCACAACCATATAACATGTAACAACTACAAATACCATCAACTTACACATTATTCATAATCAAACACATATTTTCGTAGGTCTGCTACCATATTTAATAAACATATAAACATACTACAAACACTTGCCAATGATCTCATCCCCAACCTACAATGAAATGTGATTTGAAGCCCCATAACCCACACAACCAAGTAGTTCAAATAGGAGACCATAAATGATCTTTGCTTCATGTAACTGTAACCATAAGTATTCAATCACTTCTATTACATATAACCCATAACATATTCTCAATGCCAACATTCATGTAAAGTAACATCGTGTATCATACACATATTCTTTCATGTCATCATCTGCATAAGAACAATCTCCTAGGACTTCTCTTAGATTTAAAACTTGTCTCAATGTCTATGTAGAGTAATCATCACAATCCCTTACCTCACTGGGTTAAGTGGACTCTTCAAGTCATCCAGCTACTTCATTACTTGTAATTCATTTTACATGAGGGAACATCACCTTTTAACCGCATACACCATAATGATCTAAACATGGAATCCAGTGTCCTCCCACACCCGACAGACGTGTTTCTAGTATACCGACCAAATTAGAACCTACATTCACATACTTTCTAGCGTATCCACTAGCTATTGCTCTATGGTGGCACCATTGTTCTAGAATAGGAGATTATTAGAGACCCCTAGTTTCACATTACATGGAAGCTCCAATTCTCATGAGAATCATTGTGAACCTATCCTTCCACTGGAAGGACACTTCTCATACAATCTCGTCCTCGGTGCTAGCTTAATCCCTTTTTCTTGAAATAGCCTTTAAGCTTTTCTTTCATCATAAACTATCATAAGTCATACGATGTTAACTCCTGTATAACATATCGATTAATCTCTTTTATTAGATGCGAATTTCTTTCAAACCTTTCATCGCAAGCCCCTTCGTATGTGAGTTAACATACATAGTCATCTTGTGTAAAGCAATAAAAGAGATATCATAGCTTGCTTTTTTCTTAGTCTTTCAATGGTCATATTAACATGTTCATAGTCCAGATAAATACCACCTAAAATATCATACATACTTTCATAACATAACATCGTGAGTTCATCGGCTAACTAAACATTGTGAGTAGTCACCTTTAGAAGACTTAACCTCTTGCTTCCAGAAACTTATTCATCTGTACAACACTATTCATAATCATACATGGTGAAGTACTCTCAATAACATTAATCAAGAAAAAATCATCAAATCATACGGGATCATTCATAGCGTAGGAGAAGGGAAACGAGTCATAAAATAGTTCATTCAAACCATAAATTCCAACCCTAATGTTTACACATTATCAAATACTATAAGCATCCCATCCGAACCCATCACTCAGAGAAGGATCATGTATCACACTTCATTCAAACATTATCAACCAAATAATCAACAATTCATCTTAAAATAACCTTAGAAAACGTTTACTTTTTGTTAAAAATCATAAATCTATGGTTAGGGAAGAAATATGTTTTGTAGATAAAAACCCTAGTATTTTTGAAGTTCTTGAAAACTTATGTTGAATGGTAAACTCTTGGGGAAAGTAACTACAAAGTGAAAAACCCAACCTTATAGATGAAGGAATCCACGAAATCTAATTGGGAACTTTGAAACCTTTGTCCTTTTTCTAAGTCTTTCTTGTTTATTGGCGCTGTGGGAGTTGTTGGAAAAGAGAGCGTTCTTGAGAGATTGAGAGATTTTTGTTTGATATTATTTGTGAACGTGTAAAAGTGGTCTAAACTGATCTAATATACCTATATAGTCGTCCCATGAATTACCCAAAAGACCCTCCACTTAAATTAGCAAACAACTCTTCCTAACTTGACTAACACTGAAGAGCATTTAACTTAGCCACTCAATAAAATTTAGTGAAGGGTTCCGGCTTTGGACTAGGATTTTAAAAATTAATAATTAATTTTTCTAGTTTTAATTAATTGAAGTTGACTTATGTAATACTAAAGTACCTACCCCTAGTCACAAGTACCATAATCAACGCCAACCTTTGACCATCTTAGTTGGTACTATGGCAGTATGTTTCTTTTGTTAGTTAACCCGGCTAGGTTTAGGATTCGGGTTACACTAGTTTTTATTTTAGTAAATACTAGGTTAGTATTATTTTCGGTAAGTTATTTATAGCCTAGAGTTTGTTAGGAATATAGTCCCCACATGTCTTGAGTCGTGCGCGCGCCTATCCCCCAACCGCCCTAACCGAATTCGGTTGGGTTTGTCCCTTGGCCGGTTAGCACTTCTTCTTGCACATGTATTGCTGCTCATTTTTTGTGGTCTCAAGGATTCTAACTTTATATTTGGTCACTTCTTACTCTTCATGATAATTTTAAATTGTTATGTGCTAGGGTATCTAGGCTTGACACTTGGATGCCTGATACCTAATGTGTTTGCTGATTGATTATGAGAATTTCGCACTAGGGTCGGTCATCCGCAGGTACACTTTCTCCTAAAAAAATCTGGATTAGGTGTTGAACGCCTCAAGTTGTATTCTAAGTTTTGTTAAGTCATATATTGGCTAACAACCCCTTTTAGCCGAATATCCCTAACATGCCCAATATTCTCATAATGGGCATTGGGTAATGGCTAATGTATCCCAATACCTATTCTAAAAAGAACCTAAAAGGGTTCGTCCTACACAAGTACATTTTCTAGAATTTTACATTTAATCCACCCCTTAGGACCATTCATCTTTGAAATGACACTAAAATCTTTTGGAGGGTAGGAAAAAACTCAATACTAGCATTACATCGCCCATAACATAATCCATTACACTTACACACAACAATTTCTGATGCACAAACATATAAAGTTTCATATTCCTAACACATAGTGCAGGACTTTCTTCGTCACCTTATCATAGTCTCAAAATTTCATCAAACCTGTTACCTTCTATCAATATTCTCAACTAACACCAAACAACAAAATCTCCACAAACCATGCTACAAGTTTTCAATTAAGTGCAAGAATATAGATATAAACTCTTCTTAAAACTCCGTTTGTATTATCTTTCCAATACCAGCGCACCTATTTTAAGGTGACAAGTTAATTTTCCATTTTTGTTAATTGGTCCGAATCTTTTTAAAGCCAATCTTTAATGACTTTCCCATTCTTTGATCATTTTCCTATAACATATAGTTTCTTGTCTTGGGGCATATATTCATACTCCAATTTGGCCATAAACCAATAACTGTTACAAACTTTCCATTCTATATCAAACCCTGAGGATTTGACTTCTCATTTTTTTGTTTACCTGATTTCACTTTGAATTCATTTCTTCTTCTTTCTTCTTACTTTCTTACTGAAATTTTGAGCATTATACATCTACTAATTATGGAAATGGGAAGAAGTGGAAATTAATATCGCACACTTTAGTGGTGAACAACCATAGTTTTCAGTTTTCCTTGATTCAATCGTTTTGAAAAACTCCTTGTATCCTCAACCACATGGTGTACACAACCCTTGTTATCAAAGGTTGTACGAAGAAAGATAGCAGCACCTACGTCAAGAAAAGCATATACATTAACAGAGAAAGCTTGTAAATATTGTCACGACTGGGGAGAACCCCCTAGAAGTAATATGTCGTACTTGACCTCGCAGAGGTCTTATATAATCCCATAGTTATCATTCATCGCATTGTCATAGGTTTATTGGCAGAAAATTAAAATTTTTTCATAGCACATCATATGCTATAAACTTCACTTCATATACATAAAATATCATAAGTACATATTTAGGCTCTATTATCATTTTTCCATCCTATACTTAACATCATAAGATACTTTAGGGACACGACCCTTACAACATAATACATAAGTACAATAATAAATTTATTTACACTAAGCTAGACATTAGGACATCCTTGAACTTAAGGATTCATTGTCCGTGAGTTTTTGGGAACGAAATATTAAACTCCCAAATTATAGAACATCCTTTTAAGCATCATATCCTACCTTTTTATACAAGTAGAGAAACTGGAGTTGACTAGAAGAATGCATAAGTTTGGCAGACGATGTAAAAACTCATTTAAACGGGACCTTTTCTTGAAATCAATACTTGCATGCCTTTTGAGAAAACTTTCATAAAATCATTTATAAATAGCGTTATAATCATTTAGATAACTTCATATAACCATTTCATGTCAATCAATTATATAGAAATCGCCCATTGCATTTAAGGCATTTTTAGAAGAAACCACCTTACAGTAAAGCTCTTTTCTTCTTTACAGTGAACTATCTCATTTTACATTTAGCAGTGAATCCTTTCTTCTTACTTCCTTTCCTTATTTCCCCAAGTAACCTCTAGGATACTTAGTACAATGCATAACTTTAAGGCCACAAGGAAGTCATGCATACAATCTACATAAGCCAACACATACAATCATAGTAACATAACACACCACGAGACACCTTCAAATAAAGACCATAAAGACATTACAGTGAATTCTATTCACTTTGCACATATACTAATGTCACTTTATATAGAACCTTATAAGACCTTACTCACAATCCCAATCTAAATGTTCTACTGTAATATACATGTAAGGCCCCATAATCTCACAAATACTTAGTAAACCTATCATGGGAACACAATCATTAACATCCAATTCATACATCAACATAATAAGTAAAGACAACTTCATTCATGTCAAAAAGACCTTCATCATATAGTCTTAAATTCCGCAACATAGTTGGTATATAAAAAAGACCCTATCCCAATCATTAGGACGCCATCCCGATTGCCCTTCATACAACAAGTAAGACAATTACACAAGTCAATGCATAAAGAACATATATACTGGCTCATGCTTTAGAACACCTTTTTAGGACTTCCTTCAAGAGACACTTATGCAATGAATAGGTGAAGTCCAATACGCGCACTTACACTAAGCAACTATCCTTAGGTTATCCTAGTTAGGGTCCTTACTTTACTTCCATATTCAATTATATTGTAGGGAAACTATAGCCTTAAACGACACTAAGACCATGGGTGATAACATGGAATTTGGTTTTGTAGAGCCTTACACCAAGGGAAGGTGTTGTAACCTAGCCAATGTATAACATTTAAACACATGTTAGCATACTAGTGAAATTCATCTTGCTAATCCTATGTGTCAAGCCATAATCATTGTATTAAAAATATACATAACCATTTACAAGGTTCATTAGCATTTGGAGCCTTATCCTCTGAGAACCATGGTGAATCTCCCAATAGAATCAACAACCTCACTCCTGGAACCATAGGTGATGTTCTCCAAGGGAAGGAAAACCCCTTAGACAACCCATGGTGAATCTTTTCTCTCTTCTCCCAGGGAAAGCCAACACCTCTCATGTCAAGTTCACAGGTGCTAGTCTAAGTTCCCTTTTTTAAAAATCCTTTATTAACATTATTTACAAAATGTAGATCTTAAGAGATTGAATCTTCATATTCTTAGCTCATATGTCATAGATGAGAGTTCATCAACCTATATCATGTGAAAAACCCTTTCACACGGACATAGCATATTCAAACACCAATCTAGTTTAGGGTACGTTTGAGCACACCTTTCAAGGCCCTTACATTGACTATATTATCATACATATGTGTGTGCATACATATATGTGCGCAAACCTTTCACATAACACATTAATTGTCACAGCCATGTTTCATATATCATCGATAAGTTCCTAATAGATGTAAACTATAATAAGCAATTCTTTAATCAACAGTTTAAAAAACCTATGCACTTCATATTGCATAATATCATCTACTTAACATCATAGAATAAACTTATATCATAACATGTTCATAGACAGTCCCTATGCAGTACTTAGAGACCAACCTAGGAGCATCCATCAAAGGTGCACATGTGCAATGCATAGACAGTCCCATACCCTTTCCCAAATAGTAACACCTACCAACTCATCCTAGTGACAATGAGTACACACACAACATCATCGATAGATACATAGCATAATCACATTTATTCAAGACTTACATTTACAACATCTTTTACAAGTAACTCTAATCATTATGCACCTATATTAACTTTACTTAACAGACAATATTCATTATAAAGCCTCAATTATAGGCAACAAGTATACATAAAATTAATATAAACCATTTACGTTCTCAGATAGTAGCCTACAACCTAGATCATTAGCTCAATGGAAACGAGGCAGTAGGCTTTACATTGTGGGTGTCATCACCAACCCACATTCATATGCAATTGCCTTCACTATGCTCACATCACACACCCACATACACACATGACCAATCTATATTTCTTATATATATAGATATATATAGTTATATCTATATATATTGGAATGAAGTAAAACACCACCACCATAAGTGGACCATACCACACAATTTCAAAATACCGGCCAATTCTATCAACAATACTATATAGAAGGGAGAAGTAGGCAACTGCGAAAGTCTTACCAATCCTTTAGCCTTTGATCATCATTGATTAATATTGCTCTTTCCCCAACCATTAAAGTATAGGAAAGTAGATAAAGTACAACAATCATATAAGAAGGCATGCATAAGCTACTACAAGACCATGCTACAAACTAGTATAATACATCACCAATATACTAGAAAGTAAAAGGACATAGACACATTGACCAATTTCACTTGCGTGGATCATGAGTCATATTTCATCAATAGTATCAATCTAGGATAATATCTAAAGAGCTAATAATCAAGTCTAATCTGTATCCTACCCTATAATTAAAATCTACAAATCATTACCTTACAAACAGCCATATAGGCAAAGAACCTCGATCATCTAATTACTTAACCAAACCTCCTTTTTACTTGATCATGAATCCTCACATCACCCACAATTCATCAATGTATCAACATAAGGCAGGATATATAATTATCTCTACATAATCAAATCCCATAATCATGTATAATAGAGTCAATGCTACAATGAATGTCATATATTAACAAAATATATGAAGTACAGATCAAGTCTTCAAGCATCAACCCATATTCATCCAATATCACATAATTTATCATCACATTACAATGTAGGCAGTAGGTATAAGTAATTCAACATGATAGAATCATAATTCGATCAGCATCAATTCGAGATCACAAAGCCAATACTTAAGCTAAAACAATGGTCTGAAGAGAGCATCGGTTCATCTTGCAATTGGATTGAAATCCACATTAAAAGCAATACATTATCATCAATCTTTCAGGATTAACCTTTGAAAACATTTTGATAAAAACCCATGGTCTAGATTGAAGAAGAAGAGTTTATCATGAACTTCTTTTGAACAACTAAGAGCTATCTCTCTAGGGAATGATAACGAGAGTCAAGGATCGATTTAAAAGCGTAGTAATAATAAGGTTGTATAGAATAAAAAAAACCAAAATCCCATGTTTTCTATAGAAATCTAGAAATTCGCAAAAAGATATAACAAAACTTCCTTAAGATTTACAAGCGAAAGGGTAAAAATAATAATCCAACTCAAGAACCTTTTGATTGGTGATGAGTCCAATATTGAATCACTTAGAGCTATATTTTGATAGAAATAGTGTTCTTAATTGCATGTTTTGTCTCAATCACTAATAAATAACCATGATTTTCAGGTTCTTTGAGTTTGAGGCAAAGCATGGACACTACTTTGCAAAAGGATGAAAAGAATGAATAAATGAAGTCCTGATGATCACTGGGTCAGCATGGAGACTCACATATAGGTTTGTAGATCACCTTTTGTTCCAGTATATTGAGCCCTAATGTACCACGATATACGAGTACATTTAAATCTTAGAAATAAGAAACTAATGCTAGAATCAAGTGTATGTTGAATGATTGATATGTTTGTTGATGATGCAGGAAGAGTCAGGAAGATATTGAATAAAAGAAGACAAGCAGTAAAAATAACGACCGTTTTGATAGTTTGTGGTCCACTTCATGGACTGTGAGAGTGACCGTGAAATGTGAAGTGTTGTAGCTAGATTCTGAAGACCCATATTTGGGAGAGTTGAAGTGAGGAATACAGACAACTTCACGAACCGTGATCACTTTGAAGGTCCGTGCTCCATCCCATGAACAAATTCCAGAAAGTAGTGTAAATATCCAAAGTTTAAGAAAGTTGAAGTGAAGACTACGAACGTATTCAAGGACCCTAATCACTTTGATACTCCGTGGTACAGTTTGTGAACACGATTCAAAGAGATATGTAAGTCTTGAGAGTTTGAGAAAGTTGAGGTGAAAACCATAGATCAAAATCACTTTGACGGTCCGTGGTCCTGTTCGTGAACAAGATTCCAAAGAACAAGCTGAAAGTCCAGGTTTTGGAAAGTTGAGAGAAAGACCACGAACAACTTCATGAACCATTATATTTTTACGGTCCGTGATCCTGTCCATCAAGCTAAGTTTAGTAGCTTATGAGAAGACCCATTCTTGGGAACTCTAAGGGAAGACTATAGAAGGATTCACGGACCGTGAATCCTTTCACGGAACATGAAGGTGGTCGTGAAGGAGATCGACAATGCAGTCCTAGTTCTATTAGATTTCTTTTTAAAACATTTTGTTTGGATCTTATTTAGGTCTTATTGCATCATCATTATTATTATCGAACTTTTTATAAAGGAGGAGAAGACAAAACATCAAAGTTTTTAAATTTCTACATTTTGATTCACTTTGTAACAAAAAAATTTTAGTCATAGATTAAAAGGTGGTTATTGAGTTGCAAATTAATTTTGTAAGTATTCAGATTATGTTCTCAATTCTTGTTAATTTCTAGATACGTAGAATTATGAGGCACTAAATATTTTTACCAGGTGTGTAGGATCTATGGTGATATTGTGAATCTTACTCAGTAAAACAAGCGTAGAGCATTCTTTGTTTACATGTTGTAGTTTAAATCTTTGATTGTTTAGACTAGCATGTATCAAGTGGTAGTTCGAGAGAAAAACACTTTTTAGGAGAAAGCAAAAAATTCTACTTACACAATATAAGCTAAAGTTAGAGTTAGAGATAACATAACTTTATATTCATGTCCATCTAAGTGAGTTCTTAATGCAAGATTCATTTATAGTTTGAGAATATAAATGATTATTATCTAATAAGGCTGAGAAGCATTAGATAAAGCCTATTCACTAAGCTGTGTGAATTTATAATCGCTTAAAGCTCACATAGCAGAAGAGTTTAATAGTTTTCGTCATACTGAACACTAACCTGGTTTCTCTTAATCAACTGAACAACTCATACATATTTATCGTCTATGCAAGAGAATTGTTAATCTTGATCTTAAGTTTTAGAAATTGGTACTTGTCATTCATACCCAATTTTATTTTTGTCTAAATTCATTGGGAAATAGTAATAACAATCGGGTAAAGGCGACAGTAAAACATTATCCGGAAAAAAATCTCTGTGGATTGGTGCATGCTTGGTTGCCTCTGCAGTTTGTAGAACAATGGCGGTAAGTTTTACCGTTCAAAATGAACCCATTTTAGAATTAAAAGGGGGGAAATTCTATCCTAGAGGTCGTATATTTTTTTTTTTAAAGATTAAATAGATGAGTAAAAAAATTTAAAGGGGTGTTTATCACATAGTAAGAGTCACGATCTCAGACTCTAAAATTCCTTCCCATTAGTCGGTACCCCCACCCATGTAGTAAGGAGAATTTCAGAGACTTCTAATGATCCCCATTATTCCTCCTGACGGAAAATTCATTTTTGTATCGCCTTGTTACCCGACACATTCTATTAAATTCCCTTCTTACTGGATGGCTCAGACCGAACTGAAAGAGTTGAAGTCTCAACTCAAAGATTTGTTAGAAAAGGCTTCATTAGACGTAGTATTTCTCCATCGGATGCTCCGATTTTGTTTGTGAAGAAGAAGGTTGGTTCCCTTAGAATGTGCATTGATTATTTCCACTCAATAAGTCACTATTAAGAACAAGTATCCTCTCCCTCGGATTGAAGACTTGTTTGATCAACTCCAAGGGGCAAGCTGCTTTTCTAAGATTGACTTGAGATCGGGGTATCACCAACTCAGGGTAAAAGGTGAGGACCAAAAATGGCATTTCGGACTACATATGGTCACTATGAATTCTTAGTAATGTCCTTTGGTCTCACAAATTCCATGCGGCATTTATTGTTCTCATGAATAGGGTTTTTCGAAGTTACGTAGATTCATTTTTCATTTTTTTCATTGACGACATCTTGGTATATTCAATGAATGAGGGTGATCACATCAACCATTTGAGGGTGGTTTTACAAATGATTAAGGAGAACAAATTATTTTCAGTATAGGCAAAGTGAGTTTTGGTTGAGGTCTGTGCGTTTCTGTCATATCATCTCCTAGTTGAGGAGTGAGTTATCCAAGAAAACCGAGGCGCGGTCAAGAATTGGCTAGACCATTGATCTAACTAATATTAGGAGTTCTTGGGTATAGCAGGTTTTTATCGAGGTTGCTGATGGTTTTCCTCCAGTGCATCTCCCTGAACTACCTTTGAACCCAAAAGATTGGAAATCTATCTAATGGTCCGAGACATGTGAGGGAAGCTGTCCAAATCTGAAGGAAGCTGATTTCGCTCCCGTTGTGACTTTACCCATACCAGAAGGTCCAGGTTTTTGTTGTATATTGTGATGCATCTCGAGTAGATTTAGGGTGTGTGCTTATGCAACATGGGAAATTAGTAGCCTATTCTTCTAGAAAAATTAAGGTGCATGAGAGGAACTATCCACCTCATGATCTTGAGTTAGCGGACGTTGTTTTTTCCTTTAAAATATGAAGGCATTATTTGTATGGTGTTCATGTTGATATGTATACCGACCACAAGTCTACAATATGTGTTTACTCAAAAAGAGTTGAATCTCTGACAAAAAAAGTGGTTGGAATTATTGAAAGACTATGACATGAGTATTCTCTATCATCCCGGCAAGACCAATGTGGTAATAGAGCTTAAGTCATTTTGTCCCATGGTTAGTGGTTTCTCTGTAGAGGAAGCCACAAAGACCTAATGAAAGAAATGTTCATCAGATTGGCTAGATGGGAGGTCGGTTGGAAGATTCTCCGAATGTGTTTTAATGGTCCTCAGACCCGAGTCATCATCTATAGTTAAGGTGAATTCCAAACAACATATTGATCAACCATTGATGGATTTAAAGAAATCGGTTCTTGGCAAGCTTAATGAGTCATTCTGCTTAGGGAAAGATGGTGTCTTGAGGTATCAAGGAAAGTTGGGCATTCCCAATGTAGATAGTTTGAGGAATCAGATTCTTAAAAAATCTCATGGGTATCTTTACTCTTTTCATCCGGGTTCGACAAAGATGTACCATGACCTTAGGGAAGTATTTTTCTGGGAAGGTTTGAAGAAGGACATAGCAAAATTCATTGCTAGTGTCCAAATTTCCAACAAGTGAAAGTCGAACACTAAAAGTCGGGTGATTTACTACAAGAAATCCAAGTTCCCTGGAAGTGAAAGACATCAATATGGATTTTGTTGAAGGATTGCCTGGGACACAAAAGCAATTTGACTTTAGATGGGTAGTTGTGGATAGGCTGACCAAATACGCTCATTTCATTCCCATCAAGTCTTCTTATTTGGTATAAGATTATGCAAGGATCTTCATAGATGATATTTTCTGTCGCCATGGTATTCATTTATCTACCATATCGGATATGAGTACATAATTCACATCTAGGTTTTGAAGGTAATTCCAACAAGATTGGGTTTTACCAATGTGAAGTTAGCACCTTTTTCATCCTCCCCAAATGATGGTCAAGCAGAGTGTCCTATTCAAGTGGACCCTGGAGTATATGCTTAAGTTGTTTATTGGAATCAAAGTAAATTGGACTAAGCTTTTCCTTTAGTGGAGTCTGTTGTACAATAATAGATACCATTCAATCTATATCTATAGCCTCCTTATGAGCCTTGTATGGTAGGATATGTAGCTCTCTATTTGGATGGTTTGAAGTAGGTGAGTCTTCACTTTTGGGTCCCGATTTGATTTATAAAACTTTGGAGAAGTTTCATATTATAAGGAACCAGTTTCAAATAGCCTTTAGTCGGCAAAAGTCTTATGCCGATCTTAGGAGAAGAGATTTAGAGTTTGAAGAAGGTCATAAAGTGTATTTAAAAACTTAGCTTATGAAACGGGTTGTTAGATTTGGCAAAAAAGGGAAATTCAATTCTCGTCATGTGGGTCCCTGTGAAATCTTGCAAAATATTGATAAGGTGGAACATGAGTTGAAGTTGCCTACTGAATTGGCTGCGGTTCATCTGGTTTTCCATGTTTCTATGCTTAAGAAGTGTATCGGTGATCCCTAGTCTATTCTTCCTATTGAGGGGTCCCTTGTGTAAGTACAAACCTCCTCCTATGAGAGGTTCCGGATCAAAATCCTGTAGACAATAAAGAAAGGTTAGAATAACGATGTCGCTTCCGTAAAGGTTTTAGGAAAAGTCACCTATTACTGTCACGCACCCAAACCTAGCCGCGTACTGGCACCGGTACACCGCACATGTACCGTCCTCTGTTCTGCGGAACCCAACCAATCTAACCCTTAACATTCAATTTAATCGTTAACATAAAACAATGCGGAAGACTTAACTCATAATAAAGCATCAATAACTCTAAAATTCAACATCTATTAGTTTCCTCCTTTTCCCCAATCTGGAAGTCATCACCACAAGAACATCTATGATCAAACTA